>MU749781.1:7858-23347 GCA_026770625.1 Nicotiana glauca | reverse complement strand
CGGCGGGATTTCAAAGAGGGATGAAATGCCTCTCAATACAATTCTCGAGGTGGATATTTTTTATGTTTGGGGCATTGATTTCATGGGCCCGTTCGTGAGCTCTTGTGGGAACACGTATATTCTCGTGGCGGTGGACTATGTTTCAAAGTGGGTTGAAGCTGTGGCTCTACCCAACAATGAAGCCCAAAGTGTTGTGGCGTTCTTGAAAAATAGTATTTTCACTAGGTTTGGCACCCCTCGTGCTATCATTAGTGATGGGGGGTCCCATTTTTGCAACAAGGCTTTCAACTCATTGCTTGTTAAGTATGGAGTTAATCACAAAGTGATCACCCCCTATCATCCACAAGCTAGCGGTCAAGTGGAAGTCTCAAATCGGGAAATAAAGTGTATTTTGTCCAAAATCGTAAATGCTAATAGGACAGATTAGTCGAAGAAATTTGATGATGCTCTTTGGGCCTAGCAGACGGCTTAAAGACCCTAATTCGTATGTCTCCATACCGGTTGGTGTTTGGGAAAGCTTGTCATCTTTCGGTGGAATTGGACAATAAGGCTATGTGGGCCTTACGAAAGTTGAACTTGGAATGGGATGTTGCGGCAAATCTCCGGGTTGAGCAACTTAATGAGCTTGACGAGTTTAGATTTCATGCCAACTCCAGCTCGTCCTTGTATAAGGACAAGATGAAGTACCTTCACGACAGGTATGCCTGGGGAAAGAAATTAAAAATTGGTGATATGGTTCTTCTTTTCAACTCCTGGTTGAGGTTATTTCCCGGGAAAGGTCAAATCTAAATGGAGTGGTCCATTTCAAGTTGTTGGTGTAACCCCATTTTGTGCTATTGATCTCAAGAACAAAAATGGTGAAGTTTTCCGGGTCAATGGGCATCGTGTCAAGCATTATTTGGGGAAGTTTGATGACAGCCACGTGGTGGCACTCATACATTTGAAGTGATACTGATTGTAACATGCGTCGTGCCACAACGTTAAATCAGGCGCTTCTTGGGAGGCAACCAATGTCTTTTTCTTTCTCTTTGATTTCTATTGTAGATTAGGATGTTTGAGCTAATTGTTTGTGAGATGTTGCAGGACATGTGTTGAACCAGTACAAAACAAAGTGAAAAAAAGTGCCCAGTCTCTGAAGATAGCCAGTGCGGCCGCATCCCTACTTGTGCGGTCCGCACCGGCTAAGCCTGAAAATGAACAGTCTCTGAAACTGAACCACGCGGCCGCGTTCCTGTTTGAGCAGCCCACGTTGGTCCCATGTGGCTGCATCCATGTTTGTGTGGCCCGTCTAACCTTTTGTTAGTAAGAGTCATTTGGTAAAACCAGAGCGGCCCGCAGTTAAGTTTACGCGGCCGCGCTGGAGGGTAAGTGACGGGTCCCACGTTCTTTTCTTTAAATAGGGCATTAGGGCTTTAGTTAGAACTTTTTGCAAAATCGATCTCCTAATCCCTAACATTCACTGTTCATCTGAGACGTGCCTTTGTGCTTGCATCAATAGCTAAATCTTCATACTCCTGGTAACATTTTCTCACATTGATCATTACTTAAGTGTTAATTTTAATTTTATTCATGTCCCAGTAGTCATAGCTTCTTTGTTTTCATTTTTCTTTTTAGTTTAATGTTTAAATTAGTTATTTATTGCTTTTAAAATGCTGGCCATGATCTTTAATGGTGGGTAATCGAGTAGGGACAACGTAGGATGCACAAACTTGAATGAAATGAGCATTAATGATAAACCCTAGTTCATTCCTAGCTCGTAACCCAGCGCGGCAAGCGGTCGTGATCTCGCGGTCCGTGTGGCCCTGACGCGAATGCACAATATGTCCTCGTGGCCCGCATTTTCCCTAGTACTGAAAGCTTAAAAGTCTCCAGGGCGGCCGCATCCCTTCTTGTGCGGTCCGCGCTGGCCCCCCACGGCCGCATCCCTTCTTCACGCGGCCTGCATTGGTGAACTTCAGAGAGGTCGAATTTTGGTTGGATGATTCGTGCGGCCCGCGGTCACGATCTCGCAGCCTGCGGTGCCTTTCACGTGGTCGCGCCCCAGCTAGTGCGGTCCGCGGTGGCCTAGTTTGAGCCATGCTTTTGAAAAATTTTCATCTGTGTTCTGCTGCAATATTTGTCACCTAATACTCTGCATGTCCCTATACTAACAATGTTAGGCGTGTTTGTTTGCAGAAAATGGTTAAACTAAGAGGACGAGGCACCAAATAACCCGGACGAGGTGACCCCTCCCGGGGAGGAAAAGCTAAAATGACCAAACTCACTCCCCGACCAAAACCAAAAACAAGGAAATGGGTTGTGAGTGACGAGGAACAGTCGGGGAGTGAGTACCTTCCCTCTCAGGACATATCAGTTGATTCAGGGCGAGCCCCCTCAGTCTCAGCCCGAGCTCCACAGGTTATACAGTCTGAGTCATTTAATGGCTCAGAAGTAGGTAGCGGCGAGTACTCCACCTCCCCCACAGTTTCAGTACCTGGGTAGAGTGTAGAAGGTGGTGCTGACAGTGATGATGAGGTCCCGGGTAGTGGGGTGCCTGAGGTTGGTAGTATGGAATGAACAAGGAGAGCAGAAGTGTGGGAGGACCGCTTTGTTAGTCAAGTGGCCTTCCATAAATTCTGGGAAATGTGGGCCAAAAGATATTTAATCATGGAGAGAAGCATAATCACCCGAGACTTATTGCCATTCCTCCCCAATATATATGAGCAGTTTCAAACCAGAGTTGGGTGGGAGCACTTTAGTGATGGGTTGATAGATGCAAATGAGCACATGGTCAAGGAGTTCTTCTGCAATGTATCCTACACCAAAAAGGACTCTACTGCGACCAAAGTAAGGAACAAGAATGTGGTGTTCTCGGGAAAAACATTTAATGATTATTTGGGTTTCAATGATGAAGATGAGACCCAATACTTGGAGAAGCTAGCGATGAAAGAGGAGGTTCGCCCGTGGATGGCAAAGTACTTGGCTCATCCGGGTGTTGTTCCGGATTTGATACAGGCGAGGGTAAAAATTTTGACAAAGAACTTGAACTTTGAGGCGAGAGGGTGGCTCACCTTTGTTTGCAACAGGCTTGATCCCACGTCACATGACCAGACTATCCCTCTCCCCCGGGCTGTGCTCATTGCTTCCATTATGGCTGGGTTCCCTATCAATGTAGGGAATTTTATGTACAGGGTGATCACTGCTATGGGGATTGACAGCGTGTGGAACTACCCGTTCCCCAACACTCTTACTATGTACTTTAGGGACTTGAAAGTGAAGAAGAAGCCCTGCGATGTGTCAGTGCGCCCAGTGTCCCGTTTTCGTGGTTCAGTGTTCAGGGTCAAGACAACCTAAAAGGGGACAAGAAAAGCAAAGCATCCACCTCTTCCCCGACTGGCCAGTCTGAGGAGCCAGTTGCGGTAGAGGACTCTATTGACCATCCATCCCAGCTGCTACCACTATCCAGGATGTACCCTCCTCCTCTACGGGTCCCAATTCTTCATCTGGCCCTACGGTCCCCACTTCCCGGACCAACCCTATGACAGCCCAGCAGTTAGCTACGACCTTGGCTAGTTTAAACAACTGGATGTTAGTTACGACATCCAAGTTGTCCACATTGGCCATTTCAGTTGAGGCCCAGTCTGCACCAGCCACTGTCCAGATTCCTTAGTCTATTGAGGAAACATTGAAGACGATCCTAGCCAACCAGGAGAAGATTATTGAGGCTCAGAGTACCTTGACTAAGGCAGTTGGTACATATAGCATAGCCTTAGAGAAGCTGGCCCGGGAGCACAAAAAGATGAGGAAGTCCAGGGCATCAAAGGAGTCAGTAAATATAGTTCGAGTAGATGTGGACAAGCTAATGGTGGGTCAGCTACCGGTAGACTTGTTATTTGGGGAGTCAGCCCCTTCAGCAGTAGCATCAGTACCTGAGCCACAGCATGAGCAGGCACCCAAGCCTCCAAGGAAGAAGAGGAAGATGGCCAGCACTGAGGGAGTAGTGATTGAGTTGGCTGAGATTCAGGTGACTCCCTCCGGTGATGTACCAGATGTTCCGCCGGACCAGCAGTAGGACCCTGTCCGCAGAGCACCAGCAGGCCAGGAACCAGTTTGAGGTTCTCGCCCATACAGAGGACCAGGGGACCACTGAGGATCCGATGCAGACGGACTAGGCCTAGGGAGACCTCTATATCCTTTTATCTGATTTTGTGCTTATTTTGGTAGTTGGCATTAGGGACAATGCCAACACTTATTCGTGGGGGTGCGCCCTACTGTTATATTTGACATTTGGATGACTCTATATATAGCTGATACTCAGTTTATGTTATTAGATTTGATAGTTGGCCTGTATATAATTTCTTATTTTGGATACTTCTCTACTTTATGTATATATTCATCCCTCGTTGTATATTCTACTCCCCAATTGTACATATTCATTAGGTTTTTCTATTTTTCTAAATTTTTTTCATTTTTAGCTTCGTAGTTAGGCTCGTAGACTTTTGTTTTGGTTTTGGCATTTTCAATGAGCCCTTGGTTTTCTTAATGCCACGGTTCTTTCTAAGGGTAGAGTGTTTAGCGAACCGGGTGGCTCTTCCCAATGATAGATGGTGTGACAACCTTCTTAAGGGTTTGAGTCCTTTTTTGATTTTCTTCTTTTGATTTTGATATTTCGTAGTTAAGGGTACCTCAGGCAAAGCTTCACTTGGACCTAACACATTTGCCTTTGATCCCATGGTCAAAGAGATAATGTTGTGTTTAGGATGGTGAAAGTCATGGCCTTGAGACTCTTGTGTTGACCAAACAATCATCATGTGGTCGCGTTGGACCATTGTGCGCTTGAATTATAACTAAGGTCATTATGGGCCCTCAACTTGATGTCTTTAGCAATCCTTGAGTGTGTGTGGTGAGAATTCGAATTATGAGTCCAAGTCCCGAGCCGATGGTCTAGAACTTTCCCCAAATGTTTGTTGTTGTGAAATCCTAGGTGAAATTTGACTAGAGAAGTGACTATAGGCTCTCCTTGATCCAAATGTTAAGTTGAACAACTCCATATCCTACCAATGAAAAGTTAACCCTTTTGAGTCTTAAAACTTTTTCTTTCAAGAACCAAAACTACAAGCCTATACCCGTTTTTAATGAGACCCTCGCTTGGCACTCAAATCTTCCCTTGAGTAAATGGCTAATGTCTAAGTTTGGGGAGGAGATGCAAGAAAGGAAACAATGTGGTAAAAGGTACAAAAGCAAAAGAAAAGGAAGGCAATGAAAAAGAAAGAAAAGAAAAGACAAAAAGAAAGACCAATGTCAAAAAAAGGGATGTGGAAAAAGTAGAAAAAGGTGAAATATGTTGAATTGCATAAGAGTGACAGTGTGTCTCTCTAACCCCTTGAAAAAGAAGTGAATACTCTAATCAGTCAAGAAAGTGTGCCAAAATGAAAAAAAAAGTGCTTAAGGGACTTGAACAAAAACATATCCTACCCTTACCCAAAAGCCTTCACAGTGACTCCACAAAAGCCCTATATGATTTTGAGTTGAAGGGAACCTACATTAATGGATACTTACATAAGGGGCAAGCATATGGTACTTAGAGACGTACTTGTGACCTTCTTCTTGTGAGAGATGAGTGAAAGTCCATCAACCTCGGTTTGTGTGTTAATACTCTAAAAGGTGAGGTTCGCTTAGGGAGAGGTGAGGATGTGTGAGTTTGGGTTCCACAATGACCAAAGTAATTGAGAGAAGTTCCTTGATGAAATGTGTCAACTCTTGATGTTCTTGTGTCACACTTGATCCACAAGTTTTGAAAGATTAAAATGTGTTAATGATGCATTAGTATTTAAGGCAATTGTTAGTCCCAATTGATGCTTGTTGAGGTTACTTTAGGATAAGCTGGAATTACTTGGATGTTTCCTCTGAGGGGTAGGTCTTATTTTGTTTGCTTGAGGAAAAACAAAAATTTAAGTTTGGTGGAGTTGATAAGTAGGATTTTAACATGTTTTATGCATATACTTGCCTATGCTTTGAGTATAATTTGCTACAAAATAGTCCCAAAATGCTTACAGGTTGTGCTTAATGGCAGGTTTGAGCGACAAAGTGACGAAATGTCAAAGATTGGCTCAAAAGAGAGTGAAACCTGCTCAAGTGTCAAAAGACCAATGAAGTGATGGAAATCAGAGCTTGGTGCGCACCACACAATTGTGCATGCGACCGCACCAAAGAGTTATGAGAGGGAATAATTTGAGATAGATTCCACGCGTCGCGGTTGACTTTACGTGGCCCGCGTCCAGTTTATGCAGTCTCACTATCTTGCCATGCGGCCCGCACCAAGTTCAGAGAGGGCACAATTTGAGACAGCGTCCACGCGGCCGCGGTCGACTTTACGCGGCCCGCATCCAGGTCATGCGGCCGCACCATCTTGCAATGCGGCCCGCTCCAAAGAGTTCAGAAGAGATGCAATTTTGGACAAGCTCAAGCCATGCGGCCGCGGTCACTATCACGCGACCCACGCCACAGCTTCATGCGGCCACGTCACACCTTCTCGCGGTCCGTGCCAATTAGTTCATAGAAGAAAGCAGTGGAACTCAACCAGCCAGTACGGCCATGGTCATGATTGCGCGGCCCGCACCGACCCCACAGAGGCAATTTTGTCCAGTTTTTCCAGCCCACTATAAATAGAACATTTTACTATTTTTAGGTTAAGTTTTATATTCTGAACAAGAGTTGCGCTCGTGAGAACCGTGTTTTAGCCTACTTTGGGCACTTTAGCATTAATTCTTCCATAGATTCTTGTAGTTTAACTTTAGCAATTAACTAATATGCTTAGTTCTTCATCTATTTCTTCTGTTTCTTCTTTAATTATGTCTAGCTAAATCCATTAGCTAGGGTTGTGGCTTAACCCTAGTGTGGGTAATTGATGGGTGTTGCTTCTTAATGACAGATTGATATTAGGTGTTTGTTACTTGGGTTAATTTTATTCTTTAATTAAGGATTGGTGGTTGCAAACATTAATTCTAGCTTAGTGGGTTTTGACTCTTCTTGAGAAAGAGAGTCTATGACCCCAAAATTGACCCAACAAGGAATTGGGATGGACCCATGAGAAATGGTAGTCCCAATTAACGGGTTAAATCTTGAGAGAGTAATCACCCTACTTGAACCCTAGTTGCTTGGTCAAATTGACCTACCCAATTGGTCTCGAGAGTCAATTAGGCAAAATCGCTCTCTCTACCGAGAGGTGTGAGAGTGGGTACAATTGTGCAATGGTTATAACATTGATCTCAAATATGTCAATCTATTATTAGGAGTTTCTACCCATTAGTTAACCACCTAGGTGATGCCACGACCCTAGTGCCTTTCTCTTTCTTAATTACAACTTAGAAAATATCCCTTTAGCATAATTTAGTCTTAATCCTTAGTTGATAATAGTAGTTGATAAAAGAAAAACCAAAAATGTTAGGAGTGCAATTAGAAGCACAAACACATTCCTAGTCTAGACAGATACTCCATTCCAAGATCTCTGTGGAAAAATCGACCCCGATACCACTATTTGGGTAAAAGTTGTAGCACCCACTCTTCCTACCATTGTGTAAGGTCCAGTTGGCAGTGATCAACAATCCCTATCTCATTTCCCCCTCCCTAGTCCTTCCTCCGCCTTCCACCGCCCTAACTCCGCCCACCGGAAATTGCCTCACGGCTGTTCCGGTGGTCCAAACAGCCCCAAAATTACATCGTAGCTTCCCCACACACTCCTCATTCTGAATCCCCATCCCCTTTACCTCGAATCATTTCAGAATCCTTTGAATATTCGATAAAAAATCAGACCCCAAACCCTAGTTCCTCCAATAGCTGCAAGATTAACACCCTAGCCTCGTCTTCACCTTCTCATCCCCAATCACCAACCAGTTTCCTTCAAAACCTACCCAAATCCATTGAATATTAGATCAACATTTGAACCCTAAGTTTCTAAAAAACTTAAAATTGATGGTCTGTTTTAAAGATTTGAAGTCGAAATAGGTTTTATTCATGTGTTTTCAGTTGAAAACACATGATTAAAACCCATTTCGACCAAAATCGAAAGATGCTGAGGATTTGTTCAACCCAATCACCTGCCTTCCATTTTTAGATATTCCCCGTTCTTCTTTTGATTTTATTTAGCTTTATTTTTTCTACTTCCTCTCATTTTTCTCTACCCCTTTGTTATTTCTGTTCTTTTTTTTTTGATTGATTTCCCTTCATGTTAGTTTGTTTTGGTTTAGTAATTAGTATTGATTCGTTAAACTTAGTCAATTAATTGTTAAGTCATTTAGCTTGTTGATCTGTTAGACCATTTCAGATTTTTGCAATTGGTTAACTAAGTGTATCATTTGGAGTTGGGCTGTATTTGGGTCAATTGACAAAGAACAGCCCGTCCAAATTTCATTAGGGCATTGGTTCAGCTTCGACCCATAACTCATGTGAGGTTTAGGGTTAAATAATAGGGGACTTAAGGGTTAGTTTGGGAAATTGAATCTAGACACTCGGGGAGTAAAATAAGGCCTACCCATCCTACTGAATTAACAAACGAAAAGGGAGACTGTTGGGTTGGCTTAGTGCCTTTATTAGTGGAAAATCAGAGAACATGAGGGGAATAATGAATTAGGTAGCTGGCTCAGTGCCTTTTAAGTGCTGGAACTGTAAAAGAATAACATGAGTTTGATTAAAAAACTGGAAAAAAAAAAGGAAATACAACTGACACCATGTCTAGTGCCTTTAAGGTTGTGAAATCAGAAGCATGGGTTAATGAAAAAGGTTAGAGGATGCATGTGCTAAGGGATTATACAGGCTGAAAAGTGAAAGGTTTGAATAAAAAAGGACAAGTTCTAGTCTTTAAATACACACATACACATTGAGAGAAGGGGACATTCAGACCCTAAAAGGAATTGAGAGGAAAAAGAGACAGAGATTTTAATTGAGAGCATTGAGGAAAAAGGTTTCTAATATACACTCATATACATAGAAACATAGGAGATTTCAGACCCTAAGAGGAAGACATTGAGTGGAAAAGAATTCTAACAGACATTCTGATATACACTAATACACTGAAGATAGACATTGAGAGAGAACACACATTCTTTACAGAAGAACAGATTTGTGTGATAAGGAAAAACTAAGATATACACAGAGAAAAATACAATTCTACTGTTCCATTAAGATTTTCAGCTGTTTTGTTTGGTTTGACCCAGACACTTTTTGAGTTGCTATCTATCATTTTGGGGTTTTGGAGCTGTGTTTTGGTTAATTGATTGATGTTGATTCCTGCTGCTATTATACTACTGATTCCTGCTACTGTTATACTGCTGATTCCTGTGTTGCTTTCAAATTCCAGGTATTCCTTGATTCTCTAAGAGATGAGATGCAAAAATAGGAAAGTTGTAAATGCCTGAAGATGCTATGAGTAAATACTGTTTCATTTAACTATGAATGTTGGCTGTTTATTTAGAATTTTGAAGTTAGTGATGTAGTGTAATAATACATAGCCCTGTTTGTTCATTTTTATATAGCAACAGTATAGTATTTTCTAGGAAATTCATGTTGCATTTAGGATAGATGAAAACATGACGTTTGGTAGTTTGATGGAGCAGGATATTTGAGTATTCTGTGTGTATGGACTGTTGGTTAAGCTATTCACATGTTTAATACGCATATGTTCAATCATGTGATTGCCTGTTCCTGAAAGTGAAATATTCTAATTGTTATTCTAATTGATGTAGATCTGCTGACTTTTAATTGGAATATGTATTTGTATAAGAATGAGTTTCATCTTGTTTGGATTTGCACACCTTCGTTATAAGCTAGAATCATAAGTGTGTGAGTTACTGTGACACGAACTTAGAATTAAACCAAGTGAGGTTTCTTATTTGATCATCATGTCATTTGATGGAATTCCACTTACTGCTTATAGGAATTTGGCCAAGGTTCAAACAAGTTTGGAGTCACATGTTCGTTTTGTATAATTAGTTAATAGGTTGGTGTCAAGCATGATGAATCAATGAGTGTTTGATTTGGGAGTATCTACCTATTATTCCTTGTTTAAGAAATGATAAGTCAAATGGAAATTCATGCATATGTATTGGATTCCTATTTAATTCAGTCTTGTATTATTTTGGTTTGGTTGCAAATAAGTGAACTATTCAATGCCCTTATGGTACTGTCAAAGGGGCTCGATCGAGGCTCTCAACCTCATTTCATTGGGCCAGCCTCAGGCAAGATTTATATGGCCCAAATTTACGTGTGTGTATTAAACATTCAGTGGCTCCTAATTTTGTCTTTGGATACCGATTTCAGGCCCAAATGTTGGAGTGTATCATGCATTAGTGTTGAGTTAGCTTAGATTTTAACGTTTAGGATAGTTGCAATTTTAGTGGCCTTTTAATTAATTCGTCAGTTCCCTAGATTGGAGGTGAGCCATAGTAAATAATAAATAGTTTATGGCCCTTCGAGCTTTAGTTTGAATATTCTTTTCAAATAATTTGAGATGCGCCGCGCCAAATAAAGTCACAAATTGCGTGGCCCTCTTCAATTACCCCATGAAAATATTTAGAACTCGAAATACGCCATTTAGTAAATTTTCATGGCCCTCGCAAAGTTAACAACACGTTAGTTGCTTTTAGGCGCGTACTTTCATAATCTATCTTCATAAATTCGGGTGTACATTTCACGCAACCCAAATTCAAACCCCAAAACGTCGAATAAAAGGTGTTCCGGATCGTGGGTGCATTTTATGTGACGCGGTCCAAAGACATATTTTATATGACGTTCAATATTTTCAAAAATTAATTAAATGCGGTAAATAATTTAAAATTGCACATAGGTCCAAACTATATTAAAATCAGAAAATTAAGCCAAATATGACAGTTGAGCGACCGTGCTAGAACCACGAAATTCGAGAATGCCTAACACCTTCTCTCGGGTTAACAGAATTCCTTACTCGAATTTCTGGTTCGTGGACTGTTAAACAGAGTCAACTTTTCCTCGATTCGGAATTCAATCGGTGACTTGGGACACCATAAATCTCCCAAGTGGCGTCTCTGAATCTTAATGATAAATCCCGTTTTGTTTGTCACTTCAAGTTGGAAATAGCTCCCTTTATTATATACTCTTTCGGGGGTGTAGGTAAAAAGGAGGTGTGACACCAGGTACACTTCGATGTAGCTTGCAAGTCTGGAAATGAAATAAAAAGTGATGCATGATTTCTCTATTGATTCTTCTTTTAACAAGTCATTGTGTTTCAAATAGCTTCATGATTTAGTTAAATTTTCATTGTAATTTGTTATGGACTGTACTGAACTGTTTGAACTGTTTTAGGCGTGTTATGAGTACTATATCTAGTATAATTGTAGTACAACTTAATTTCGTTTTAAAACCTGCTATCATGTTTAGTATGAATGTTGAATTAGACTTATGTTAGATTCATATACAATGAAAGTTGCAAGTGTATTAGGATGTTAAATTACAGGCGCTGTGCTAAAAATAAACTTTAGAATACATATGTGTTTCATTAGAATATGTACAATACAAGCATGAAATTTTGATTTAAAATCAGCATGTGCATTGAAGCATTTTATCATTTGTTTTGACACATATACAATCTAGTAGATATACTTTATTTTGGTTTAGTTGTTCCAGTGGATCATGAATAGTCAAATGGCTGTCACAGCATAGTTGTTTACACGTTCCGGTGATTTTGAATCATTTAGTTGTTGTGTTTGTCAAATTGTTAGGATTAAATAGTTTCAACTTCTGAAAATAGTTGCATATTGCGTTGGTTTAGAACTCAAAAAAACAGATACCAAAAAGTCAAAGTCCAATCATCATACTTGAGTTAACATTAAATTGTCCAAATGAGTGAGTTAGGGCCTGCTAAGGGCCCAAATAATAATCAGCTGTATAGCTGAAGCCTTGCACACAAACAGATGCATATTGGGCCCAGTTATACAACAAGTTATGAGACCCTTGATTCTATTTCTTTTCTGTCTGGGCCTCTGCAAAAAAAGGCCATGGCCATCCAGCTCTTTATGAAATCCTATCGAGATTCCTAATTTTTGGGCCAATATTTGAGGGTCTAAAATCATTTTACAGTTGTATTGTAACGACTCGGCCAGTCTTTTTTGGAATTTACGCCCCGATTTTCCATTAACTACTTTTCCCAAGTTTATTTATGCTATTTTGGTTTTCCAGGACATTCGGTATTAGGATTCGGAGTGCTCTGGGACACTTAGTCCCTAGATGAGAGCTTAAGTGTTGAAAAATAGTCTGTAGTCGGAACAGTGTGAAGATGACCTCGGAATGGAAATTCGATGATTCCGTTAGCTCCGTTAGGTGATTTCGGGGTTGGGAGCATGTTCGAAATGTATTTTGGAGGTTCGTAGCTCATTTAGGCTTGAAATGTCGAAGTTTAAATTTTTGAAGTTTCCAGTCCGATAGTGAATTTTTGACCCGAGGGTCAGAATGGAATCTCGAAAGTTGCAGTAGCTCTGTTATGTCATTTGGGATGTGTGTGTGTGTGTAAAATTTCAGGTCAATCGAACGTGTTTTGGTTAGGTTTTTTATCGAAAGTGTGTTTTGTCGGAATTTGAAGTTCTTAGGCTTGAATCTTTGATTAATTCATGTTTCCGGCGTTGTTTTATGTGGTTTAAGGATTGGAACAAGTTTGAATGATATTATAGAATATGTCTGTAGGTTTGATTGAGGTCCCGGGGGGCGTCGGGTGTGTTTCGGATGCTCAACGGGGCATTTTAGTGTTCGAAAACTTGCAGAAAAATTCCCAGCTGTAGCAGGTTTGATTTTCCTTCTTCGCATTCGCAGAGCCTCGATCGCGTTCGCGTAGGTTGTTTTACTTCTCTTTCACGTTCACGGCCCCCACTCACGCGTTCGCGTAGTGTAATCCTGGAGGGGACCAATTTTCCTTATACGCGTTTGCATACCCACCCCACGTTCGCATTGCTTCAGCATCATCCCCATCGCGTTCTCATGTGCAACTTTGCGTTCGCATAGGGCAATTTCTGGCCCTTTCATTTTTCTTTCAATGCGTTCGCGTTCCCTTGCATCGCGTTCGCATAGGTTGAGACCTCAGGCCTTCGCGTTCGCACTCCTCCCTTCGCGATCACGAGAGGCATTTGGCCAGCTAATAATTTCTTCTTCGCGAACTGAGTAACCCTCCGCGTTCACGATGCTTTAAACTCCTGAACAGTACTTAACTTTCAAAAATGAGGGTTTTTGCCATTTTTAACAAAACTCAAGCTAGATAGCTCAGATTTGGGAGAAATTTTGAGGGGTTTTCAAAAGCAACGATTGGGTAACGATTCTCTACTATTTTATGCTTAATACCCACTAATCTAATCACGATTTCATCTTTAAATTTCGGATTTTTGAATGAAAATTGGATGAAAGTTCATAGACCATACTATTGGGTTTTGAGGGGGCATTCGACCTCCGATTTGGGGGATTTTTATATGGTTAGACTCGTGAGAGTATGAGGGTTCTGAAAACATGAAAATTATTCAATTCTGACACATTGGCTGGAGGGGCATTTTGGTCATTTTACCTATTTCGTGCCCTAGCTTTAAATTTAATAGTGGAATCAGTTGTTTGCAATATTATTTACGATGTAGAATTGAATTGAATAGATTTGGGCCATTTGGAGTTGGATACTTGTGGAAAAGGCGTGGTTTCTAGTGATATTGAGCCGGTTCGAGGTAAGTGGCTTGTCTAACCTTGTGTGGGGGACCTTTCCCCTTAGGATTGTTACTTGATGTTTGAGTGCCTTGTGTGTGAAGTGACGAGCGCGTACTTGAGCCGATTGATGAAATCCCCTTTTTATTTATTCTTATTTGCTTTATTCTATTTGAAGTTATGACTTGTGTTAGGTTAGTAAAAGCATGTTTAGCTAATTTGACTGTCTAATTGCTTAAGTTGTTTTGACTGCGCTACGTGAAGCATGCTAGGCTAGTTCTATCTGTTGTTTATTTTTCGTACTTCATTCCTTGGTTCGTTTCTGGCTGTGGTTCCCCATTTACATTGGGATTGCGGGTTCGATTACGGGATAGATCCCCCTGCACTTTTACTTTGGGACTGCGGGTTCGATTCCCGATAGATCCCCCTGCACTTTACTTTGGGACTGCGGGTTAGGTTCCCAATAGATCCCCCTGCACTTTTACTTTGGGACTGTGGGTTAGGGTCCCGATAGATCCCCCTGCACTTTTACTTTGGGACTGCAGGTTAGGTTCCCGATAGATCCCCCTGCACTTTTACTTTGGGACTGTGGGTTAGATTCCCGATAGATCCCCATGCACTTTTACTTTTGGACTGCGGGTTAGATTCCCGATAGATCCCCCTGCATATTGGTACATGAGTTGGACTACGGGACATTATCCCGGGAGATCCACTGGACAGTTGAGGAAAGGGCTACAGGACAGTATTCTGGGAGACCCTCATTGGTATCATTGACATTGAACTGTGTTTACTCTGTGTTTACTCTGTGTTTACGCTGTCTTTGTAGTTATTGCCTCGTTGACCTGCCTTATTTAACTGCCGTATTATTTTATTTCTGTTAGATTATTATACTGTTAATTATTATTATTATTATTATTATATTTTGTCTCAGTAGGGCCCTGACCTTCCTCGTCACTACCTAACCGAGGTCAGGATTGGCACTTACTGAGTACCGCTGTGGTGTACTCATGCCCTTCCTGCGCATATTTTTCAAGTGCAGATTTTTCAGGTACCTCTACTCAGGCGCACTATCCTTGAGGCGAGGAGATACATGGAGCCTTCGAGGTATATCTGCCGCGTTCGCTGACAAGGAGTCTCTATTTTGTTCCAGCTTTAGCATTTAGTTTATCCCTTTTCTCCCAGTTGTTTAGATATTCTGGAGTTAGAGCAGTGTACTATGTTCCCTTTAGCCTGTGGTTCCCGTAAGTTTCCGGTTTTTAGGATTGAGTTGTATACTTTCGCATCTATTTTGAGTTGTTTAGGCCTAGCGGCCTTATTTGCAGTTATTATTTAAATATGTTTAGCTTTAAAATATTTATTCCGCAAGTTAAGTTGCTAAATTTTCGCATTGTTAGGCTTACCTAGTCGTAGGAACTAGGTGCCATCACGACATTGTAAGCACGTGATTTTTGCCCTATGTGAAAATAACTGCTAAAAAATAGACAAAAATAATTTTAATTGATTTTTAGGTGTTTTTCTTTATTTAGTTGCATTTCAAACATTTTTAATATTTTTAAAAATCATAGAAAAAAACCATAAAAAATGTCACATTTTAATTTCATGTCACCTTAGGTTTAATTTGCATTTAGGAATTAATTACATTGAGTTAATTGTGCTATTAATGAAAAAATAACAAAAAAATGAATATTTTTACATAGTTAGATAATTAGCTTAGGTTTTTAATTAATTAAAGAAAGAAAAGAACAACAAAAAGAAGAGGGAAGTGAAAAGGCTTAGTCTTAAATTCAAATTGGCCAAACATTTGAAAAG
>MU749777.1:10275-36914 GCA_026770625.1 Nicotiana glauca | reverse complement strand
TTTTGTATTTTTAATCAATTTAAACAAATAAACACACACGTACAAATGCTAAAGAAAGATAACACACAATCCACAAAAATCAAATGCAACACAAAACTATTTTATTTTATATTTTTTTGGAGTGATTGTCGTGAGAGCAAAAATCACGTGCTCACAATAGTATTTATAGAAATGTCGAGGCAAACGGCCTGATCTCATAAGAATATGATACTGCCGAGGCGAACGGCCCGATCCCATAAGAATATGATACTACCAAGGTGACCGGCCTGATCTCATAAGAATATGATATTAGCAACACGAACGGCCCGATTTCATAAGAGTACGATACTACCGCGACGAACGGCCCGATCCCATAAGAATATGGTACTGCTGAGGTGAACATCCCAATACCATAAGAGTGTAATACTCCCAAAAAGACCGGCCTGATCCCATAACAGTGTGTTACAATATCCTCCCAAGGCAAACGGCCACATCCCATAAGAACGTGATACTGTCGAGGCAAATGACCCGATCTCATAATGGTGTGTTACAATATTCTGTCGTGGCAGATGGCCCAATCCCATTTGAATAAGAAGCTTTAACGATTCCTTAACCCCACTCACGAATAAACGTGCGAGTTATGAGCTTTAATGAAAGCTTTTCGATAAAAACGCACAACGCGGGAGAAATTCGTAAGGGAAGCACAATTATTTCGCGGCTAATCAAGTAGCTCGTCAAATCTCCACAATAGCGACTCTATCACTCTATGCAAACATAGTCTCAAGTCGTAACACAAAATAAAGGAATTAAACAGGAAAGGATAACTCGAATAGTATAATTAAAGCATGACGTGAACCTAAAACAACTCAGACATAATCATAATTTCTAACATATGCACGGACACTCGTCACTTCATACGTGTGTAGCTTCCACAACATGTAACATATAAGAATATAACACATATGGAGTAAATTTTCTCTCACAAGGTTAGACACGAGACTTAACGATGATCCGAAGTTCCATAACCAACTCCAACGCCTCTCTAGCACCTCAAACAATGCCCATCAATTCGAAATTAGTCAAACAATGCGCAAACCAATAAAAATATACTCTAATACTCATAATTAATCAATTTACAATAATTCCTAACTCCGCTCCAAAAATCAACAAAATCAACCCTCCGGCCCACGTGCCTAGATTTCGAAAATCTTTGAAGATAAACTTTACCCATAACATTACGAACTCAAATATATGATTTATTCCTAATTCCATTTCCAAAATCGTAGTCAAATCCAAAATTATCAATTCTAGGTTTTTATCTTAAGATCTCATAATTTTCACAATTTTCATGTTTAAATCCACATATAATCATACATTTCACTAACATTATGTGGAATCCCTTACCTTGTCGTAGATGACGGAAATTACGAAAATTTCCCCTTGAAGCTCTCCAAAAATTGCCCCAACCAAGTGAAAATGAAAGAAAATGAGACAAATCCCATATAGAATCAAGTCTGCCCACGCCTGTTCTTCTTCGCGATCGCGTGAGCATCTTCGCGAAGGCTAAATCACCGTCTCCCAAAATTACTCTACACGTTCGCGGCCAACTAGCCATGTTTGCGAAGCCTTCTGATCCCACTGCCTCGCGTTCGCGAAGGCTTAACTGCTCCAGGCCTAGCTCCCATTCCTTATACACGTTCACGACCTCCATATTGCGTTAGTGTAGGTTGCCTCAGCTTCTTCTCCACGTTCGTGACCCCTGTGTCGCGTTTGGAATGAACAAATCCAGTAGCCCCAAAAATCCTTCTTTGCGAATGCGTGAATCCCTTCGCGTTCACGAAGAACAAAACCAGACACCGGTAACCAGCAACAACAAATCAAGGAAATTTGGTCCCAAACCATCACGAAACACACCCGAGGCCCTCGGGACCCCATCCAATCACACCAACCAATTCTATAACATAACAAGGACCTACTTGAGCCCTTAAATAACTTCAAACATCATCAAAACTATGAATCGACGATCGAAGCCTTTCTTTAAACTTTCAAACATTCAAACTCTCTTGAATGCGTCCGAAATATACTTAAACATCCCGCAATGATGCCAAATTTTGTGTGCAAGTCACAAATCACTATAAGAACCTATTTCAAGGCTCGGAACTCCAAAAGGACATCGATAACACCAAAGTCCACTTCAAAGCAAACTTAGGAAACTCTAAAACCTTCAAAATGTTAACTTTCCTCAATAAGCGCCGAAAATTCTCCTAGGCCACCTGATACTCAACCTGAACACACACCCAAGTCTGAAATCATCATACGAACCTATTGGAACCTTCAAATCCCAATTCCGAGGTCGTTTACTCAAAAGTCAAATCTTAGTCAACTCTTCCTACTTAAAACTTTCGAATAGAGAATTTTCCTTCTGAGACAACTCCAAACTTCCCGAAATTGAATTCGGACCACACGTACAAGTTGTAATACATGAAGTGAAGCTACTCAAGGCCTCAAACCACCGAACGACATGCTAGATCTCAAAACGACCGGCCGGGTCGTTACATTCTCCCCCACTTAAATACACGTTCGTCCTCGAACGTGCTAACTGCTCCGAAGTTGCCCCAAAATCACTGTTCAACACCTTGTGAACCTACCCATGCAATCACAACCCATATAATTACATTTTCTTGAGTTATACTGAAGATCCTTCTTGCTACCTTAGTCCACAAGCCTTAGAACCATATTCCAACATCCGGAATTCTCTACGAAAACTGTATAAGTCCCCGCACACTGACCCCACAACATTATCATAGAGCTATGCTGACATCACACAATGTACCGCATAACTCATTTGCCCATGGTAACCTCCTCCCAACACAACAACTGCAAATTCACTAACTCGATGCCCGTAGTATACCTCATAACACATATAGGTCTGAACCCTCACAATACTACAACGATGAAAGAGATGCGCAAGAACTTATAACCACCCGTCAAATCAATAACTCGCGAAGTTTCTCCGCTTAACAAGAACTATTACCTCATTCTGAACCGAATAGTAACACTTTCTCTTTAATACACCTTGCATAAATCTGACCGCACCGATTTCAGTTCCAATAACCTCATCTCGCCCAGTACAAGCTGCTCAGGCAATAAGCCACCTCAAACACTGACCAAGATCTCATATGACTCCATCAATGCGCCAATAAGCTACAACTTGAATATGACACATAAGGAAGAACGAACTCTCGAAAAGAACTACCCAGCCCGCGTAAAGAATAAAACGGTAGAACAGATGCTATGAAACTTTCTCAAAGAACGAGAAATAAAATACACAAAAATAAATATAGGGAACCGTACTCAACATCTCACTATTGCGCACGTGCAACCCAATCCAAATAACATACCTGTAGCGGTGTGCCACCAAATCCACACATAATATTAAATAAGAAAATACACATCAAGCCATAAAGTATATGCCTACAAAATACCCGAATATCGACCACAAGCACGTCAAGTGCAAAAATACAACCCTAGGGAGACAGATAGCGCCATGCGCTACAAAACTCGAGCTCGACTAAGGTGTAGCAACGACAAGCTATATACAACCACAACACACGTGCAAATAATCAAGTCGTCTTGCAACCTGCATGGCAAAATATAGTATTATATGGGATAGCTGACGACAGGAATAACATCCGACACCCAAAGACTCCTCCATAAATAGTACTATGCTGACTAAACACATCTGATCTGATGTAAATCTACTAGCAGACCTCAAGCCAATTTTGCTTATCCCATAGTGGGATAATAACCTTTCAAGGACCCACAATAATCCTGTCCATGACATATGAGAACAACCGTCAAATTTGGAACAAACTCACATAGTCCACAACCAAAGGAATAGAGCTCTTCCCAATCATAACCTCTCCCATTAGCGACAGTACCAAAATCTCCATACCGGATTTAAATCTCTAACAATCGAATGAATAATATGTTACATTTATTTGATCTTCGTGTGAGATATACCTCCACAACATTTTGCACCAAGTAGTAAAATCTGAACATCAATGGCCATCGACCATGCAACTTCCACAGTGCTAGTCAAGCATCCACATTTCAATGCCCTACACTTCCTCACAAACAGACCTTTCTCAAACTGCCCAAAAATAATGCAGCATACTCTGAACATCTTAAATCTTCCCTCGCTCCTCCGACCTCGCGACACTCATATTAACACTAAACCTCGACCTTGGTCCTCAAATTCCAATTTTCCATACCTCACACTTTACTTACCATGCCGCTACCTTAGACTACAAGAATTTCATCATAACTCCTGAATCATCAATAGAATGAACATTTCATCGTCTAGAACCCCCTTCGCTTAACACATTTCAGAGGAACAATTGCAACACGCAACCGAATTCCCATAACTGTAGAAAACACAAACCTCAAGTTGTGCTCTAAACCACCATAACTCTTCCGGGATCCATCTACATGTAATAGACCATCATAATCAATACCTCCAAATCAATCAAATTACGGTGGTTGTCAAGCCCGCACGTACAACCACGAATCACCTATATAGCTTAACATACCGAAGGAACTTATCATTTCCTCAACCATGCTAATTCGACCCAATAGTAATTGACCCAACTTCTTCCGATTTACTCTTGACTTGCCTTTGAAATAACAATAGCTCCCTTCAAATACATAACAAACCTCAACAACACTCATCCCGAGTGACCCCAAATCACGAGACCACGTCATCTCGACATCCACGAGCCATTTTATACCCTCTCTTCTTGCACTCAATAATATCTGCAATTGATACACCATGCTGATTAGATCTTCTGCGAGTTGTTTCTCCCACTTCTCTAACACTGCACTGCAGACCCGATGATAACATAGAATACTCTAACTACCCTCCACACTCTGATGCAAAACCCATTCTTCATCTACATAAAGAACCCGAGAGATCCTTAAGCACCATACCTTAAACCCTGAATCCACTAAGACCATTATTGAGAGTCTCCCATACTAATCCAATCTCGGTTATTTACCCCACCCACTAGTGCTCCATTAGCATATGAGCACTCCAATGAAGCAACCGAATGAATACCTTCCCTTGTTTATAATCCCCTGCTCAAATTACCCTTGATGTTTACTGGCCTTAGTAATAACTAATCCACCAACGTACTGATAACCCGAAACTGCAAAGGCACATCATAATAGATGGTAGGCTCCCCCACTTAGCTTTACGCTACAAGCACATAGATCTAGACCCCATAATGACCTCTTTTTCCCAGTTACCATGATCCTACACCATTGCATTGCCAAATTTCTCATAAGTTCTTATTCGACTAATCATAATACATGCTGAATTATTTGCCACAATCGTACACTCGACCTCCTAACCATCATACCATCTTCTTCAAGTGATCCAAGCTCACCTTGAAGTACATTCATCCTATGTTAGGCAGACAATAGAACTCTTTGTAGGAACCTCATCAAAAATCACGCAAGCGGTAACTTACTCACAAGAGATAGCCCACCAGTGTACCTTCATCTTGACCTTCTCTAACTTTATTGCTATAGATGCATCCATCATGAAATCAACTAACCTCCTTGGGTCCACACTAATCCGCCATCCATAAGAATTCCTTCATTCATCAATATCACCCGAAGGTCCAACAGCATGTTATCAAGACCTCTCCGCCACATTCAAAATTCCTAAGCATAGAAACTACCTCAAAGATCATCTCCCTCGAACCATCAACATTGGAAATGCGAATTCAATCCTAAAGTCGCAACATAAAACCATCTTTGATAGCTTCTTCTTAGGTTCCATCTCACAACACCATGCCCAAGAGCAAACAAATGAAGAGCAACATGTCGATGAGCCTTAACGCAATCAATCAAGGGAGGTAACACCATAATATTAACAATAATCCCTCCAAATTAGAAAGTATCAATTCTCGACCGTAGGCAACACAAGTGCTGGGATAAAATGAAAGAATACCCTACATATGACGAAGACAATAGCCCACTTGAATATGCAGGGAAAAACATCCTGCACCATGTCTCAGTACCATTACAACTCCTTGATGCCCAATTTATAGCAAGCACTCCAATCGTATAAGACTGAATAGAAAGGAAACTATGACATAAGCCTCAATAAAATCAAATCGCACAATGAGGAATCAAGAAAGGAAGTGCTCCTAACAACCATGTAGCCTCTCGTAGATAAGTATAGACATCTTCACACCGATCTGTAAGATTCTACTAGACTTGATCATGACTCATGAGACCTAAGTGAACCTAACACTTTGATACCAAAGCTATCACGACCCAAAATCTACAATAGGCTGTGATGGCGCCTAACGTTGCCGTCAGACAAGCCAACGGTGAATTATCAACTTAATTACTTATTTTATTAATTTTGAAATCATAAATTCCATTTAATAAATGGAGTGAAATCAAGCTCGTGGATTTAGGTAGCATGATATTAATTACGTGAACTACAAAAATGAACATCCACAAGGAATTCCCAAAATCCGGTATCACAAGTGCATGAGCATCTACAAGAAGGTACAATAATAGTACAACCTTTGTCTAGAATACAAGTTAGACAGAAAAATGTAAATAGTTCTGATGGAGACTCTATATGCTGAGGATCGTAACATGGGATGCAGCTCACCACAAAGTCCCCATGATAGTTGTGCCTCTGCGCCTGAAAGACCACTAGAAATATATATACCCGCATAATAAGTGCAGAAGTGTAGCATGGGTACGTATATTAATGCGTACCTAGTAAGTATCTTGCCTAACCTCGATTAAGTAGTGATGAAGGGTCGACATGGACACTTACTAGTGGTCCAATAAATCAATTACAACATAAGTAAACAAGTATGCGACATGGTAAGTGTGAGCACGTGATTTTTTTCCTACGTGAATTACTCCCAAAAAATTCAAAATAAAATAATTTTTCCTTTGTGTGCAATTTTGTGAATTTTCGTGATATTTTTCGTTATTGTTTGCATGTACATGTGCATGTTTATTTTGTTTAAATTAACGAAAAAATATAAAAATAAGTTACTTTTGCCTTTGGGATCTAATTTTGCAATTAAGATTAATTAACTAAGTAGTTGTTTTACAAAAATGAAAAGATTTAAAAAATAGCGTATTTTTTGCATTTTTAGGTTTTATATTAAATTCTGTGATTTTCTTTTAATTTGGTATCTAATTATTGATAATAATTATCATTTAGAGATTAATTAGTATTTTTGGATAATTTGGACAAGAATTAATCTAGGTTTGTATTTTTATTTTTTTATTAGAATTTTAGAAAAATATAAGAAGGGGGAAAGAATTGGGAAAATCAGATTGGGCCAATATCAATTCAAATCAACAAGTCCAAAACCAGTATACCTGAAATCCCACCCCAGTCCAGCCCAAACCCATCCCCCACCCGGTCCAGCCACATTACCATTCCAAACGACGTCATTTGGGTTCAACTAATCAGAACCGTTAAAATTAACATGATCAAACTATCCCAAAAGTTCCACCCTCACCCAATTCGGCCCCGACCCGTTCCCATCAGAGATCGATCCGGTCTCAAAGGTGTCTAAATGACACCGTTCCATTTAGTTAGATGATCCAAGCCGTCGATCTCGGTTGATCGAACAGCCTGGATTCATTTCCCCCTAGTATATAATATTTGAACCGTACCCAACCCCCTTAGAACCCCCCATCTCGTCTCTCATCTCCCTCACCCAAACCCTAGAGACCCGTCACCCCCAAAACCATCACCGTCTCCTTCTTGCTCCACCCACCGAAAATCGCCTCACGGCTGTTCCGGTGACGATTTCCGGTGGTCCAATCCTGTCTAAATTTACACCATAGTTTCCTCTTCACCTCCCCATTCTAAACCCCTGAACCATTTCTTTCAAACCTTAGCCGGATTCTTTGAATATCAGATCGAAAATCGACCCCGAATCCTGACTTACCCAATCACACCCAAGAATCCCCGTGGTTCCCCCTTCCCCAATCTCTGATTATTTTCCTTCGAATCATCCTGGAACCCCTTGAATATTAGATCCAAGGTCAAACGCTAAAACCTGTACAATCAAAATCAAGATTCTGCAGGTGATTTTGGTCGAATGTGATGTTACTCGTTTGTTCTCTATGAGAACATACGATTAATATCAAATTTGACCGGAAATACGAAGGCCTGAAGCTTCAAGTCCTGTTTCTTCACAGTCCGAGGTATTCATTAGGTATTTCTGCTTCACTTTTCATTTATTTTATTTATTTTTGTTTCATTTTGTTCTTCTTCCACCCCTTTTCTTCTAAAATTTATGTTGGTTTTTGTTTGACTTAGGTATCCTGTTTGAATATTTTCATTTAGGCCATCATTTCTGATTCTTATGGTCGAATGATTAGCTGTGTTGATTAGATAATATAGTTTAGTTATAGCTCGTTATTTAGTTTGAAAGTAAAAATCTGTCATTTAGGTTGCTCGTTCAATTTTGAAATTATTCGAGTGTTGTTTCATTTCGCCTTCCATGATAATTAGGATTTGGTTTAGATTACCGGTTGATGGGCACTACTGAATTAAAGACATTAAGTCATTAGGTTTAATTTAATAAAAAAGGGGTCAGTAGTGCAAATGATACCCTGTCTAGTGCCCTTTTAGGAGCTGAAAAGTGGGTAACATGGGGGAAATAATTAAAAGCTGAAACTACAGGTGTAAAAGGATACACAAGGCTGGAAAGGGGTAAGGTTGGATATATAAAAGAGGAAGGGAAGGAATAGAAAGTGGGACCGATTTTTGAAATAGAAATTTAGAATATTGAGAGAGCAAAGATATACAAAAATCAGACGGCTAAAATACAAAGAAAAATCACTGTTCTATTGGAAAATCTTTAGGAATTCATGTGATATACATTCAGGGAATTGAGATAGGGAGAGCTATTGTTCCGTTGAGCTTTAATAATTTTTTGATTCTTTCAACTTCTAAAAAACCATAATGCTTGATTAATAGGAGTTGAGATGGTTTGATATTAGTCTGTGTAAAGTTTTGGAGTCAAGCCATGTTGAATTGTTACTGTTACATCGGATTTGGAGTAGATTTCGGGGTTTTAGTTGTTAAATCTGGACTGAACTATTTCTGTTGTCCATCTCTGCTGTTTACTACTGCTGATCTTGCTCTGTTTATTTGTTCCTTCAATTTGAGGTACACACTTAAGGCTCTATTGTTTGAGAATGTAGATTTGAAGCAATGAAAATTAAAAAAAGGAAGATTAAAGCATATGTCCATCCCTTTTACGTTTCAGCTGTAGTTTTTTTTTAGTTAGGTTTTCTACAAATTAGTTTCTATCATTGTATATTGGTTTGAAACTGCTAGAATTGTTGCATCAAAGTCTGAACTGGTTGTTTGTTTGTTTCTTATATTTCCCGCTGGAAAGTAATTCATCTAATTCACCTTCATTTGGTGTTACTTTTGTTAATTACATTGCATTGTAGTTATAAATATGTTGAAAGGTTTGGTTGCAAGAAACGTTTCTGTCAATTGTCCTTGGTATAATCTTTAGCTTGTAATCTCCATTAAGGAGGAAATCAATTTTGATCCTTAATGGAGTAGATGGATGTCCTTTTAATTAATTTTATATGAAGTTATATCTCAATATCCATGTCAAAGTGACTGTATTAGGACAACAGATGGCCGTTTGATTTTGAGTTGTGCTCGAATTGACTGATTAACGCAAATAGCCATTATCATGGTTGTATCATGGTTGTGTCATTTCCATTAAGTTACTTATTGTAACAGTATTGATTTCTATTCTATGTGCAATGTTTAAAGTTGTCATTTCATTTACATTGATTACTTCAGTGTGTTTTCATATTTGGAAATTAGAATGCTTTGGGAAATTTCATTCTTTACTAAGCTTTTAATGTTGAAAGTACCAATCAATCATTATGCGGACATGTACTATTAGTAGAAAAATAATTCATGAATATCCGTAGTTTGTTTTAGTTGAGTAAAGCCTTTTGAAATAATTTGAGGTGCGCCCATGCCAAACAAAAATGACAATTGCGTGGCCCTCGTTTTGAATTAATCTTTGTTTTGTTCCTTAGAATTCGAGGCGTGCCATTTAGCAAATTCCATGGCCCTCGCAAGACATGTAGTTGCTTTAGGCGCGTATTTTAATAATCCACTTTCTTAAACTCGGGTGCACATTTATGTGACCCAAATCTAAATCTCAACGATGTTAAAATATGTCAAAAAATTGCGGGTGCATTTATGTGACGTGGTTCGAGGCGTGTTTTTATAACGTTGCAATTTTCTCTAAAAAATGAATAAAAGCGGTTAAAGTTAACATTTGCACATAGGTTCAAAAAAGTATTAAAATCAGATAATTAAGCCGAATATAACAGTTGAGCAACCGTGCTAGAACCACGGAACCTGAGAATGCCTAACACCTTCTCTCGGGTTAACAGAATTCCTTACTCGAATTTCTGGTGCGCGGACTGTGAAATAGAGTCAACCCTTTCCTCGATTCGGAATTTCAACGGTGACTTGGGACACCATAAATCTCCCAAGTGACGACTCTGAATCTTTTTATAATAAATCCTGTTTCAATTGTCCTTTAATTGGAAAAACTACCTCTATTATATCCCTCTTCCGGGAGTGTAGTAGGTAAAAAGGAGGTGTGACAGCTCTGGCGACTCTGCTGGGGACATGAACCTAGAACTTTTGGTTCAGGGTTCGTGAATTAGAGCTTAGAATAATTATTGTATTTGGCTTTGTTTATTATATGATATTTTTACATGTTGGGCTTAATGTGCAAAATAATGCTTTTACCGCTTTGATATTATTTGAATTGTATATATAAACTGTTACGAAACCCTTCTCCTCTTATCTTCGAGGATGTGCTCGCTGGTCGTGACTCTCTATTCTGTTAGTGTCATAACTTGAAATAAGAAAGAAGCTCGGACAAGTTACTAAGCCGGATGATCTTTCGGGTCCCTGGTACGTAGCCCCCTCCTCGACTCGAGTTATCCGCTCGGGTACACAGTCTAGAACAAATACCCAGGTTTTGAACCTAGAATAACTCAGCCTCATGCCGGATCCCTGGTAGAAACATGTTTTTGCATCATATGCATTTGACTTTGGAGGCTCAACACAGGGGTTGGGTCTGTCTAGGGCAGGTGTACCAAAATTGAAAACAGACCATGCTAATGCATCTGACATACTGCTTGTATATTTATTTGCTTCGGACTTGCATGCTGACCGACTTTCGAATATTTGGGGAAAAAGAAAAAAAAGGGGAGAGAAACAGCGGTATTAGGGTTAAAGAAAGATAATTACCTATTTTGGAAAAATCAATATCCAAATAGTGTCGAAACTCTGCCGAATTTTTTGTGGAGAAAATGAAAAAATGTGTTTGTTTTAAAAAATAGTTTGTTTTATTTGCCAATGAAAAAGAAAAAAAAGTTTGTGTTCATAGTTTATATATTCGCCAGTGAAATGAAAAAAAAAGGGAGTCTTGTTTTCAAAAATAGTTTGTTTTATTTGGCAGAACTACGTAAGTTTGATTCTCACCGGATGTGGGATACGTAAACAACCCTCATCGAGCTCAACTATTTTGAAAAAATAATAATTTAGGGGTAATTAAATGTTGTTGTTTTTCCATAAGTAAAGGTGATGTCATTATTGTCCAAAATAGCCAAATATCCCCAAAAGGATGTCGGAAGGCTGTTTTTGCGAGAACAACCGCCTTTCGGTTATTTCTCAAAAATTTTTGACCGGTTAGCAAACACAACCTTTAAATCTTCTTCGAAAGTGCTGAAAGGTCTTATTGACAAAACCGGATATTTTTATGAAATTTTTTGAGAAATAGTGATGATTTTTTTAAAAAATAAAAAAATAATCTGTATTTGTCTGTTAGTCTATTTTTAGACTGTATTGCCATGTTGATGTTAGAGACTTTTAGAGTCCGTTAATATTGTAATAAAATGTGTCGTTGTAATATACACATTTTTCTTTTATGGAAAATTTGAATTTTTTTTGCATTTATCCGCCAGAACTACGCACGGTCTAATTCATGCGGGGTCATGATACGTAGGCAATCTCCATAAGATTCGACCATAACTAAAAAAATGTGTGTATATATATATATATAATAGATTAAATAAATAAAGATATGAGTATCAATAAAAGAGAATGGAACAAAGAAAAGCCGGGATGACGCAAGCAATCAAGCAAATACATGATAGAACTGGCTGAAATGCTTAGGTACATTGCATCCCAATGTGCGATTGCATATCTGTAAATAATAGTGACTAACAAGTTTGCTTTTGATCCAGAATCCCAAAATTATTAGTTACTTAACATACTGGCAACCCACTCATACCCAGCCAAATCCAAAGGACAAATAGAAGAAATTATGTCCAATACGGACAGAGAAACAAGTACCGAGGTGGAAGAGTTAGATATGAATAAATGAAAGAGGAAATGTACAAACTGAAACATCAGATGACCGAGATGTATCAGGCCTGGACAAAGGGGAAGGCACCACCCCCGCTACCACCTAACTTCCTGGATGCCGCCCTTACCCAAGCTCCAGACATAATGCCAGATGATCCTCCATACTCTCCAAATCCACCTGCTTATCTCCAAGCTTATGAAGCCCAATATTGCCCCTCAGAGGTTGCCCATAAAGTTCCATACTCATACAAACAAAATTCGCGGGATGAGCCACATGTTGAAAATGAAAGGTTCACAGGAAGGGAAGGGAAAGATGGGATACCCAGGAGGCTGAAAGTCATAGCACAATCCTTGAAGAACAAACAAGGAATGGGAGACTAGGGTAGCAGGTCTTACAAAGAATTGTCCTTGTCACCTGACGTTTGCCTGCCCGCAGGGTTTAAAGTGCCAAAGTTTAACTTGTATGATGGGTGTGGAGATCCGGTGGCCCACCCGAGGGTCTATTGCAGTAAAATAAGAATTGTCAGAGGGAAAGATGACTTGATGATAGCCTATTTCAGTAAGAGCTTGACTGGGGCAGCTTTGGAATGGTATACTCATCAAGATGTTGGTAAGTGGCATACATTGGGCGACCTGGCTCAAGATTTTATGCGACGCTTTCAATACAAATCAGGAGCTAGCCCAAACCCTCCTCCCTATCTAAAATAGAAAAAAGGTCGGATGAAAACTTTAGGGAGTTTGGGTTCAGATGGAGGAAGCAAGCTGCTCGTGTCAATCCCTCGATTGTTGAAAAAGAAATGGTTGAGCTTTTCCTACAAGCCCAAGGGCCCACCTACTTCAGTCTTTTGATCCCGGCTTTGGGTAAGCCTTTTAGTGATATGATAATTATGGGGGAGATGGTATAAGAGGGAATCAAGTCATGCAAAATCAAGAGTCATTCAAAAGACAATCAGAATATCCCAGTAAGATTGGGTGGAGGAAAGAGAAACAGAGAAAATGATCCGACCCTTGATCAACCCTTCCAGCCTCGCCATTGCACCCGTGAATATCCTTGTGCACCAGATGATACTCCCCAATGCTACTTCTCTTCACAGAACTCCCAAAGTCGTACATCACTTTCCTAGTACCCAGATCCATAAAATGCCTATCTATTCCCATGAGCCTCCCGCAAACCCCCTAGATCGGGTTTCCGGCCCAATCAAGCCTTTAAGAATGAGAGGTTATGGAAGAAAACCTACACTCTATTCAGAGAATCATATGCCAGTCTGTTCCAAAGGCTAAAGAAATTGGACATGTTGAAGCCGATCCAGATAAGAATGCCAAACCCTCTTCCAAAGAAGTTCAATTTTTCTCAAAGGTGCGCATATTGATCAGATGCCCCGGGGAATGACATAGAGAAGTGTTGGAATCTGAAGAATGTGAGTCAGAAGCATATTGATGCAGGCGACATTGTCGTGCAAATTCCAGATGCAGCAGACACTAGCCAATGTCCATTGCTTGTGCATAATAAGACACATACAGTGGGTATGGTTTATTTTGAAAAGAAATGCGAGAATTCTTTTGGGAGCCTCGGAGGTGCACATGCTACTAAGCTTTCAGCACTATCAAAGGTTGATCTTAAGAAAGAGCAGGCACGGGGAACCCAAAAGCAATTTGTTAAGAACAACATGATGGAGACTTGCAAAAGTCCTAGTATTGTTGATGCAGAAGTCAGTGGCTAAGATATTGAGTTTGGTGATTGGAACGATGCTCCATCCTTTGGCTAGCCAGGGAGGAGTTTTTGGTGGCTTATTTTGTTGTCATTTCTATTACCTGGATATTGTCTTGTGACTCAAACCCTTCTATCCTTTTATTTTGCCTGGTGTGTTTAGTCGTAGTAACTCATTTAGTGTTGTCTAGGTTTGTTCTGAGGTTTGTACCCCAGTTTATGTTGCTTGTTTTGTTGTTCAAACCTTTTCACTGTCTGTCTAATGCAATTCTCTGTTTTCTGCCATTTTTAGTCATTTTTGTTTAGTTCTCTCCTATTTATAGTTCTTTTTATGCTGGTTCTAGTGACATGATATGCACGCATAGTTCTAGGCCTAATCTTAAAGGTTAGTTCAATCATGAAGCAATTGGGGAGATGATAGGGGCACTTGAGGGAAATAAGAACGAATTTGGACATTTTGAGATTATTTGAAGCCCGAACCATGTGAAACAGGGGTAGATAGAACATAAAGAAACCTTATGTTTCATGCCACATCAATTTGAAATTAAAGACAAGTTTGCCCAAATTGGCAAGCGTCATTCATGATAATGAGAGTGAGAGTGTTGCCCAATGGTGCTTTGTATTTAACAGATGAAGAAAGCAAAGGTATAGATATAGCTATCAAGTCTGGTACAATCAAAAGATGTTATAAAAGTTTTCCTTGGTTTGTTTAATTGTGTTTTTGTACTTGGCATGTTTTGGAGATTGGAATGACGAAGGCAGTTTGTTCTGCTATCTAAACACTTTATCCTTCATTACTCTTTTGAGCCTTATTTGTTTTCTTTCATACCCTTCTTTCGGAATCAGTAGCAAAGATAAAAAATACAAGCATGAAAGATAAGTAAAGGAAAAAGAGAAAAGAAAAAAAATGAAAAGAGAGAGAATACAAAAGGAGGAAGAAAAGAAAAAAGAAGAGAGAAGAAAAGAAAAACAACAAAACAACAAAACAACAAAAGAGAAAAGAAAAAAAAAATGAGACAAATAGCAACAACAAAAGTAGTGTGAACTACGTTTGACTTGATTACTTTTAAGGATACGTAGGTAGCCTTACGGTTCGGTCCCATCAAAAAATAAAAATCCAAAAGTCCCCAAGCAAGAAACTAGGGCAGAAGTTGTGGTTGTTGTAAGAAATCTGATTACGAAAGTTGTAATTTCGAACCCATGTTGATTTGTTTTAAGCCTTGATACCCTTCTTTTCTTACCCTATCCAAAAGCCTACGTTACGGTCCAAAGAAAGACCTTTTAATCAGTCTTCAAGAGATGTCGAGTCGAGCAAGTAGAGTTGATTCATGTCAGGGGCAACACTCCAGTCCAAGCAAAAGAATAAAAAATGAGAGTCTCATTGGTGAAAACCTTCACGGGCATCTTGAGGTGACTGTAAGTTGAGAGAAAGACCAAAATAAGAGAGACTTGATAGTGAAAATCCTTCGGGCACTACAAGTCGAATAAGGAGTGTGAATCAGATTGGATGTGCGGAGCATTGAAGCCCAATTTCATGAAGAAAAAAAGGGTATCACAAGAGTTGAACATCGAAATTGATTAACAGAATAGGCCGCAAGTGCATGTCACGGTCGTTAGAGTTGGTATCCACATCCGATAGGTTTCTACTTTGTAGTTTTTCTTGTTAGGAATCATTTTTTTCATTGTCCTCTACCCTGTTCATTTTTTCTTTTTCACTTCTTCTTCCTAAATCTGTTTGGTCAGAACAAGTGAGAGATGACTTCAAAATTTTCCATCAGCTTTCCAATTGCACAAGACGAGATCTGTCCAGTACATCAAAGTGGCATAAGTCAGGAAAGAACAACAAGCGCACTAAGCTGGTAATAATCAACATGCTTTGGGATCCCTGCAAAATACAAAGGTTTGGTACATATCAATTCATGGAGAATGCAACAGATAAAAGGTATTGGGTTCGAACGAAGAGAGGTATTTTCTGGGTTAAGATTGACAAAGAAAGTGGTTAACCGATGACAAATGAGGTCGTCCAATCAGAAATCAAAGCTATCATGGAAAGTAAGGGAGAAACAGGCCTCAAGGACAAGATCAGTGGTTTAAGTCAAGGAATAACATAATACATATTAAGTAAGGGGCAATAGACGTGATTCGAGATTCATGTGAGACACAAAGGTCGGGTAGATGCCGGTTCATGGGCAATGCAACAAATAAAGGATATTGGGTTCGAACGAAGAGAAGTATTTTCTGTGTTAAGGTTTACAAAGGAAGTGGTTAGTCAAGGAACAAGCAGGGTCTTCGAGTGGAAACCAGTTATCATGGGAGATACATGGGGTAAAATAAGAAGAATAAAAGTGAAAAACAACAGTTAGGAATCCTGCGGCTAAGGATCAGTCAGAAGCTCAGAAAATTTTGACCAAGTTCAAGGCAGTTGGACAAAGCAGAGCAAGGAAAAGATAAAACCATCCACAGTAAGAGTATCACAACTAACCACCACATTTTAAACTGACCAGATTTTTCTTTGATTTGAAACAGGGGCAGAAAATCTCGTTTATGTAGGAGAAACCCACCGTAAGGGAAGACAACACGGGTTTTAGGAAAAATAGTTGAAGTTTTTAGAAGTCAAGCGTCCACATGGAGAACAAGGAACAATAGTTGAAGTCAGGCGTCCACCTAGAGAACAAGGAAAATAGGTGAAGTTTTTGGAAGTCAGGCGTCCACCTGGAGAACAAGGAACAATAGTTGAAGATAGTTGAACTCGGGCGTCCACCTGGAGAACAAGGAACGATAGTTGAAGATTTTGGAAGTCAGGCGTCCACCTGGAGAACAAGGAACAATAGGTGAAGATTTTGGAAGTTAGGCATACACCTGGAGAACAAGGAACAATAGTTGAAGATAGTTGAAGTCAGGCGTCTACCTGGAGAACAAGGAATAATAGTTGAAGATAGTTGAAGTCAGGTGTCCACATGGAGAACAAGGAACAATAGTTGAAGATAGTTGAAGTCAGGCGACCACCTGGAGAACAAGGAACAATAGTTAAATATTTTTTTTGAAGTCAGGCGTCCACCTGGAGAACAAGGAACAATAGTTTAAGTTTTTGAAGTCAGGCGTCCACCTGGAGAACAAGGAACAATAGTTTAAGTTTTTAAAGTCAGGCGTCCACCTGGAGAACAAGGAACAAAAGTTGAAGTTTTTAACAAGGAACAACAGTTGAAGTTTCAGAAGTCAGATCAAGAGGAAGGCAATAATGGTCAAAAGAAGATAATTCAAGTTTCAAGGAGAAAACAATTCGAGTTTCACAGGAAGGGAAGAAGCAGTTCAAGATTAACAATCAGGCATCCACCGGAGGAAAAAGAGACTACAATTCAAGTCAGCAACAAAGGAACTACGGAGGAAATACAAGTCAACAAGGCAACAACAGTCGCAAGATCAAGTTTGAAAATAAATCTTTGTAAAGCATAGATTATAGCTTAGTCTAGCTTCTTTATTTTTGTCATGGTGTAATAAGGAGGTCAGTAAGCAGCAGCAGCAGCAACAGTAAATCACAGCTTTATGGTAGTCCCAGCTACCAAAACTTCATGAACTACATTGACCCGATTCCTTTTTAGCCAAGGATATGTAGAAAACCTTTGAAGCAGAGGTTCAGTCAAATCTTTTAAAAATGCTTCACACGGAGTACTCAAACGGGCAAAAATCGCTCGTATCCGCTCACTTTATCTTTGCACGAAAACTCTTTGTGTTTACGGGCAAAGAGGGGCAGTTGTGAGCACGTGATTTTTTCCCTATGTGAATTACTCCCAAAGAATTCAAAATAAAATAATTTTTTCTTTGTATGCAATTTTTGTGAATTTTCGTGGTATTTTTCGTTATTGTTTGCATGTACATGTGCATGATTATTTTGTTTAAATTAACGAATAAATACAAAAATAAGTTACATTTGCCTTTGGGATCTAATTTTGCAATTAAGATTAACTAAGCAAGTAGTTGTTTTACAAAAATGAAAAGATTTAAAAAATAGCGTATTTTTGCATTTTTAGGTTTTGTATTAAATTCTGTGATTTTCTTCTAATTTGATATCTAATTATTGATAATAATTATCATTTAGAGATTAATTAGGATTTTTGGATAATTTGGACAAGAATTAATCTAGGTTTGGATTTTTATTTTTTATTAGAATTTTAGAAAAATAAAAGAAAGAGGAAAGAATTGGGAAAATCAGATGGGCCAATATCAATTCAAATCGACAAGTCCAAAATAGTATGCCTGAAACCCCACCCCAGTCCAGCCCAAACCCATCCTCCCACCCCGTCCAGCCACATTACCACCTCAAACGACGTCGTTTGGGTTCAACTAATCGGAACCGTTAAAATTAACCTGATCAAACGGTCCCAAAAGTTCCACCCTCACTCGATCCAGCCCCGACCCGTTCCTATCAGAGATCGATCCGGTCTCAAAGGTGTCTAAACGATATCGCTCCATTTAGTCAGATGATCCAAGCCGTCGATCTCGGTTTATCGAATGGCCTGGATTCATTTCCCCTAGTATATAACATTCGAACCATACCCAGCCCCTTTAGAAACCCCCCATCTCATCTCTCATCTCCCTCACCCAAACCCTAGAGACCCGCCTCCACCAAAACCATCACCGTCTCCGCCTTGCCCTGCCCACCGAAAATCGCCTCACAGCGGTTTCGGTGGTCCAATCCTGTCCAAATTTACACCATAGTTTCCTCTTCACCTCCCCATTCTAAACCCCTGAACATTTCCTTCAAACCTTAGCCGGATTCTTCGAATATCAGATCGAAAATTGACCCCGAATCCTGACTTACCCAATCACACCTAAACTAACACCCTAGAATCCCTGTGGTTCCCCCTTCCCCAATCTCTGATTATTTTCCTTTGAATCATCCTAGAACTCCTCGAATATTAGATCCAAGGTCCAACCCTAAAACCTCCAAAATCCAAATCAAGATTCTGCGGGTTATTTCAGTCGAATGTGATGTTACTCGTTTGTTCTCTATGAGAACATACAATTAATATCAAATTTGACTAGAAATCCGAAGGCTTGAAGCTTCAAGTCCCGTTTCTTCACAGTCCGAGGTATTCATTAGGTATTTCTGCTTCACTTTTTGTTTATTTTATTATTTTTGTTTCATTTTGTTCTTCTTCTACCCCTTTTCTTCTAAAATTTTTGTTGGATTTTGTTTGACTTGTGTATCCTGTTTGAATAGTTTCATTTAGGCCATCATTTATGATTTTTATGGTCGAATGATTAGCTGTGCTGATTAGATAATATAGTTTGGTTACAACTAGTTATTTAGTTTGAAAGTAAAAATCAGTCATTTAGGTTGCTCGTTCAATTATGAAATTATTCGAGTGTCGTTTCATTCCGCCTTCCATGGTAATTATGATTTGATTTAGATTACCGGTTTATGGGCACTACTGAATTAAAGACATTAAGTCGGTAGGTTTAATTTAATAAAAAGGGGATCAGTAGTGCAAAGGACACCCTGTCTAGTGCCCTTTTAGGAGCTGTAAAGTGGGTAACATGGGGGAAATAATTAAAAGTTGAAGCTACATGTGTAAAGGGATACACAAGGCTGGAAAGGGGTAAGGTTGGATATATAAAAGAGGAAGGGAAGGAATAGAAAGGGGGAAATATTTTTTAAACAGAAATTCAGAACATTGAGAAAGCAAAGATATACAAAAATCAGACGGCTAAAATACAAAGAAAAATCACTGTTCTATTGGAAAATCTTTGGGAATTCTTGTGATATACATTCAGGGAATTGAGAGAGGGAGAGCTATTGTTCCATTGAGCTTTAATAATTTTCTGATTAGTGCTTGATTAATAGGAGTTGAGATGGTTTGATATTAGTCTGTGTAAAGTTTTGGAGTCAAGCTGTGTTGAATTGTTACTGTTACATCGGATTTGGAGTCGATTTCGGGGTTTCAATTGTTAAATCTAGACTAAACTGTCGTTGTTGTCCATCTCTGTTGTTTACTACTGCTGATCTTGTTCTTTTTATTTGCTCCTTCAATTTCAGGTACATACTTAAGGCTCTATTGTTTGAGAATGTAGATTTGAAGCAATGAAAATTGAAAAAAGGAAGATTAAAGCATATGTCCATCCCTTTTACGTTTCAGCTGTAGTTTTTTTTTTAGTTAGATTTTCTGCAAATTAGTTTCTATCATTGTATATTGGTTTGAAACTGCCAGACTTGTTGCATCAAAGTCTGAATTGGTTGTTTGTTTGTTTCTTACATTTCCTGCTGGAAGGTAATTTATCTAATTCACTTTCATTTGGTGTTACTTTTGTTAATTACATTGCATTGTAGTTGTAAATATGTTGAAAGGCTTGGTTGCAAGAAACGTTTCTGTCAATTGTACTTGGTATAATCTTTAGTTTATAATCTCCATTAAGGAGGAAATCAATTTTGATCCTTAATTGGAGTAGCTGGATGTCATTTTAATTAATTTTATATGAAGTTATATCTCAATATCCATGTCAAAGTGACTGTATTAGGACAACAGATGGCCGTTTGATTTTGGATTATGCTCGAATTGACTGATTAACGCAAATAGCCATTATCATGGTTGTGTCATTTCCATTAAGTTAGTTATTGCAATAGTATTGATTTCTATTCCATGTGCAATGCTTAAAGTTGTCATTTCATTTACATTGATTACTTTAGTGTGTTCTCATATTTGGAAATTAGAATGCTTTGGGAAATTTCATTCTTTACTAAGTTTTTAATGTTGAAAGTACCAATCAATCATTATACAGACATGTAATATTAGTAGAAAAATAATTCATGAATATGTGTAGTTTATTTTAGTTAAGTAAACCCTTTTGGAATAATTTGAGGTGCGCCATGATGAACAAAAATGACAATTGTGTGGCCCTCATTTTGAATTAATCTTTGTTTTGATCCTTAGAATTCGAGGCGTGCCATTTAGCAAGTTCCATGATCCTCGCAAAGTGCAAACACGTAGTTGCTTTAGGCGCGTATTTTAATAATCTACTTTCTTAAAATCGGGTGCACATTTATGTAACCCAAATCCAAATCTCAATGATGTTAAAATATGTTAAAAAATTGCGGGTGCATTTATATGACGTGGTTCGAGACGTGTTTTAATAACGTTGTAATTTTCTCTAAAAATGAATAAAAGCGGTTAAAGTTAACATTTGCACATAGGTCCAAAAATATATTAAAATTAGATAATTAAGCCGAATATAATAGTTGAGTGACCGTGCTAGAACCACGGCACCTGGGAATGTCTAACACCTTCTCCCGGGTTAACAAAATTCCTTACTCGGATTTCTGGTGCGAGGACTGTTAAACAGAGTCAACCCTTTCGTCGATTCGGGATTTGAACCGCTGATTTGGGACACCATAAATCTCCCAAGTGGCGACTCTGAATCTTTTTATAATAAATCTCGTTTCGATTGTCCGTTAATTGGAAAAACTCCCTTTATTATATCTCTCTTCCGGGAGTGTAGTAGGTAAAAAGGAGGTGTGACAGTAAGTAAATAGAGTAACTAAATCCAATCACGTGGTATGATCCTCCTATAAACTATAGACACAAGCTCTAGATTATCAGTTACCTCCTCAACCGGAGTATATATAAAATGATCCCCACCAGATAGATCGTCACAACTCCAATCAGGAAAATGCACGGATATGCTGGTTTCTTGTTAAATGTTACATACGATTCTATCGAGGCGATTGACCCGATCTAATAAGAGTATGTATAGAAATGTTGAGGTGAAAGGCTTGATCCCATAAAAATATGATACTACCAAGGCGAAAGGCTCGGTCCCATAAGAATATGATACTGCTGAGGCAAATGTGCCGATCCTATAAGAGTATGATACTGCCGAGGCATACGAACCGATCCCATAAGAGTGTGGTACTGCTGAGGCGAATAATCCAATCCTATAAGAGTGAGGTACTGCCGAGGCGAACGACCCGATCCCATAAGAGTGTGTTACAATATCCGTCCAAGGCGAATGATTTTATCCCATTAGAATAAGAATCTTTAATGGGTCCTTGACCCCACTCACGAATAAACGTGTGGGTTATGAACTTTAAGGAAAGCTTTTCGATGAAAACGCACAACACGAGAGAAATTCGTTAGGGAAGCACAATTATTCTGCGGCTAATCAAGCAGCTCATCAAATCTCTACAATAGCGAGTCTATCACTCTACGCAAGCCTAGTCTCAAGTCGTAACTCAAAATGAAGGAATTAGACAGGCAATGATAACTCAAATAGTACAATTAAAGCACGACGTGAAGTCGTGAACCTAAGTCTACCCCGACAAAATCAGGAATTCTAGCATATGCACGGACACTCGTCACCTCGTACGTGTGTAGCTCCCACAACATGTAACACATAAGAATATAACACCTACGTGGTAAATTCTCCCTCACAAGGTTAGACAGGAGACTTACCTTGCTCCGAAGTTCTATAACCGACTTCAACGCCTCTTTAGCATCTCAACCAATGCCCATCGATTCGAAACTAGTCAAACAATGTGCAAACCAATAAAAATATACTCTAATACTCATAATTAATCGATCTATAATAATTCCTAACTTTGCTCGAAAAGTCAACAAAGTCAATCCTCGAGTCCATGTGCCCGGATTCCAAAAAGATTCAAAGATAAACTTTACCCAAAACATTACCTACTCAAATATATGATTTATTCCTCATTCTATTTACAAATCATGGTCAAGATCCAAAATTATCAATTCTAGGTTTTTATCTTAAAATCTCATAATTTTCACAAATTTTCATGTTTACATCCACATATAATCCATGTATTTTACTAACATTTTGTGGGAATTACTTACCTTGCCGTAGTTAATAAAAATCTCCCCTTGAAGCTCTCCAAAAATCGTCCCAACCAAGTAAAAATAAAAGAAAATGGGCCAAATCCCATATAAATCAAGTTTGCCCAAGCCCGTTCTTTTACGCGATTGCAATCGCGGAAGCATCTTCGCGATCGCGAAGGCTAAAATCACTGCCTCCAAAAATTCCTATACGCATTCGCAACCATCTAAATTATACTTAAACACCCTGAAATGGCACCAAATTTGCGTGCAAGTCACAAATCAAGAATACGAACCTATTCCAATACTCAAAACTCCAAACGGACATCAATAACATCAAAGTCCACTTTAAACCAAACTTAGGAAACTCTAAAACCTTCAAAATGTTAACTTTCCTCAATAACGCCGAAATGCTCCCGGACTACCCGATACTCAACCCAAACACACGCCCAAGTCCGAAATCATCATATGAACCTATTGGAACCTTCAAATCCCGATTCCGAGATCATTTACTCAGCAGTCAAACCTTAGTCAACTCTTCCAACTTAAAGTTTTCCGAATATGGAATTTTCTTTCCGAGCAACTCCTAACTTCCCAAAATTCAATTCCGACCACACGTATAAGTCATAATGCATGAAGAGAAGCTACTAAACGCCTCAAATCTTTGAACGACACAGTAGAGCTCAAAATGACGTCGGCTCATTACACCATGATTCAAAAATAATCACAGTATACCATGATCATGGTATACTACGCATGTTAAGAATATTTTGAATATTATTTCATCACTATATACAATGATTGAACAGTAGTCATAGTATAGTACATACTTTATTATTATTATATAAAGTATATTCATGAATACCGTTTAACACATCATTGGTTGTAGTATACCATAATTCACCTAATAAATCTGCTCCACTGTCAAATAAAGCAATAAACTCTTTTTTGAAATTGTAGTCAATTAAAAGAGTTATTTTTAAAAACTTTTGGGTAACAAAATATTGGAGTTTTTCCAAAAATTCATCTTCAGAAAAATCTATAGATGCAAGTAAAATACTAGCAGTATTTTCTTCTGAAGAACTTGGAGCTGTATTAAGCTCAGTGATTTTTACATTGGAATTTGAAGTAATTACTTCAGAATTTTCTAATCTGAAAACTCTTTCATCCAATGCTATATGAGAAGACTTTAATTCCGAAATTTGCTTTTTGAGATAAGTTTATTCATGAATACCGTTTAACACATCATTGGTTGTAGTATACCATAATTCACCTAATCACATTATACTGTGATTCAACTATAATTAGCGTATAGTAAGTATACCAATAATATTGTGAATAGCATTTAACATACCAATAAGCACAGTACACCAATTACATCGTGAATATCATTTAGCGTAACAATAACTACATTATACCAAGAATATTGTAAAAATTCATTTTACATACCAATAATCACAATATTATATCATGTAATGGTAATCATGGTATACTATATAATATATAAAATATATTATGAATACACCATAATTCAATAATATTCACATTATACCACGATTCACCAGTTATCGAGGTACACTATATAGTATATTAAAATATTATGAATACCCTTTAAGATACCAACAATTATAATATACACTGATTCAATTATAATCATGGAATACTCTATAATATACCAAAAATGTTAATACTATTTAATATACCAATAATATTAATATACTATGTAGTATAATATATTACACATTAACACAAAACACAATTTCATGATAGCACTTCTTCAATCCCATTTTCATCGTCAGAATCGTACAACCACTACTACGTCCATCGTCAAACTTTAGTCCACCTCAGAAATGATCTCAACCCAATAAAGTTTTTTAAAATATTATCCTAACACCCTAGAAATTAACTAAGAAAAAAATCAATTGAGTAAAATTAATAAAGCTAGCTTGAAATACGTGTTCCTATAGTTGCTAAACTCAAGTTACCCTATTAAAGCATCCATCATTTGTTTAAAGTCCTAAGAATACCTTTATCTCTAAGCTTTATATCCCATCTTTGAATTTTATTTCTTATGGAACGTCTGTCTTGTTATTATATCGTGAAAGTTTAAAATCTTTATGAAAATTACGAAGCTAGCCGATTTAGGTTTTATTGGTTCATTGGATTTATGTTTATTTTCTTAAGTTCCTTTTAAGAGGGTCATATTGTCTTCTTCATATTTATTTTCGATTGTAAAATCATAGAATTAAGCTGAGGCGTATGAAAGTAGTGTAGTTAATGGATAGAGAATCAAGGAGCTAACAAGTTGATTCAAATTCTAGGAATATCATTGGCGTGTTGAATAAAATTTTGAGATTACGAATTTATTGGGTGTTTGAGGATTGATATTTGATTAGTGTTTTAGAAACTTTAAATCGTATAAACCTAGTTGGATTCAGGTTTATTGAGTGGAATCGGGGACATTGACGAGGCTTAAGTTATGTTCGAAGTTTTTCTCATATCTTAAAATATAGTAGTTTAGATTTGAGAGTGTGTTGTAAAATCTTGTGGGAAATATCTTAGGGAACTTGAATATTAGAGTGGAAGCATTTTGGTGAAGATTTGAGGTAATGAACGCCGTAGTTTTAAGCTGAAATTCGGAGGAACGCCTTTGTTAAAACTTGAAGTTGGGATGGAATCTAACTTGAAATTCGTTGTGGGTTATTTGGTGGGGGTTTTAATACTCAATTGATATTGAATTAAAAATTTTAATCCTAAAGCTTGAAGCAAATTGAAGAAGAATTAAGTTAGTTGATTGAAGTTGAAGCACGAAATTTGAGAGGCAAAAATCTAACCGCGACTGGAAAGGCCGCAAAATTAAAGCTATAATTTTGGACTGTGAATTCCTCTGTTATGCTCTTTGTTAAATATCTAAATAAGGGGGCAGCAATCGTAATTTGATAAAAGAGGCATAAACCAGATTTAGTTTATGCTGCCGGAGTATTTCTATCCTTCTCTAAAATATAATTAGACTCGGGTCAAATTAGGACTAAGATAATTATTCTTACAATTTATCTATTACATGCATACCATGCGAATTGCTTAAAATTTTAATTACCATTTATCTTTGTATAAAGACGAGGCAAAGCCATGAAGATATTGCAATGAATTTTCATAATTTCTTACTAATTAATTTCCATTGTAATGATTAGGGATGAAGTACATTTGAAATATTTGTATCCTCCATGTGATCTTGTTGTATGTAACTCAGTTCAGTTAGCACGTGCAATTCTTATTTTTTTCTCTATAATTTCTAGCGAGAACATATAATAACTCTATTTGGTTTTGGATTTTAAAAACCCATGTCACCGCCACCACTGAATATATCAAATTAGGAGACAAACCGAGGTAGCCGCCCTAACTAAGCTATTCTTTGGTCCATCGAGCAGATGATCCCTCATTGACAATAATTCGTGATAGCTATCCTTTGATACATATATAAATAGCCTCTTACTCTTAAATTATAGCCATCGGTTCACATAGAATCAAGCTTATTCCATGCCACCCTATGACGATCACCGGTGAAGACAATCTCTTCTCTTGCATTTGTTCTTTTTTTTTTTTTTTTTTTTTTGGCAATGGACAAATTTTTGCCAAG
>MU749772.1:0-11341 GCA_026770625.1 Nicotiana glauca | reverse complement strand
TGACCAAAACAAAAAGAAAGAGAATGAAATAACCAAAAAAAAAATGAGAATAATAAGAAATAAGAAAAAAGGATAAGAAAAAGAAGAAAGAATAAAAAAAGTACTAAAAATACATGGTAGAACGCTTGTAGCTCACCACTTGCCAAGAGTTTGGTTGTCAGCGTTAAGGGTGAAAATAATTACATTTAAAATAAGTTTAGGGGGGTAATAAAATTCCCGCAAAGAAAAAGTGTATAATTAAAATTTCGGATATAGGTCAGGGGGTAATTATGTATTTTCCTTGTATTGAAAATGGCACCCTGTAGCCGCTTTGAACATCCTTATTACAAAAACCTCTAGCCCGGGTCAGGCTGAAGTTAGGCTCAGTCGAACCTAAATTCGGATTGAAGATCTGAATTTGTCTTGCATTCAAACTTCAGACATAAGGTGTGAAGTTAGGCTTCAGCACAGCCTAATTTCAAATTCAATAGATTGAAGTGTGAAATTCAGACCTTACAGTTGAAACTTTAAATTTGACGATCTGAAATTGATTTTGAGGCGGTTTTTCTGCACAAACAACACTGCCGAGTGTGAAGCCTGTATCATGGGTATGAACATGGCAATCGACCAGAAGGTCGAAGAGTTGTTGATCATGGGGAACTCGGATCTGATTATTCGGCACTGCTAAATTTTACTTTGAGTATTCTTTAAATGGGACTCTTAAAACTGGTTCCTTTTGGAGTCAATTACTCAAATGGTTACTCATCTATCTCAAATTATCTCCTAAAGTCACTTTTCTTTCGTTTGTAACAACAAAGTCACTGAACTATGCTTATTGCACTCAGAAAGTCACTCAACTAGATTTTTTTCAATTTTTGGATTGCCAAATACCTATTTTACCCGCTAAATTAAAAATATTTATCTTTTTTATTTTTTTTAACTTTTTATTATTATGATTTTTTCTTTTTAATTTATATTACGGACTTACCTATAGAATAAATAAATATTATTTATAAATTAAAAAAATAAAAAGTATTTAAGCATTTATAATATTGGAATACAAAAATAATGAGCATAATAAAAAAATTAAAAAGAATAATTTGTTCATAATAATAATTTTAGTATTAACAACAAAAATTCAAAAATTTATGTATACAATTCAGAATGAAAGAAAATAAAGATTGTAAAATATATATTCCGTACACGTAATATAAAAATAGTTATTTAAATAAAATATTATTATAATATACATTATATATCCTTGATAATTTTGCTCAATTATATTATATATTCCATGCACGGCTAACATAGCATATTTTACCCTATACAAATAGTCCCCTGCTTTTCGGTGACATATTTGTGTCGTCTGAAAGTTGGTAGAAACATAATAATATAATTGAGCATAATTTTCAAGAATATATAATGTATATTATAAAAGTACCTTTATTTAAATAATTATTTTTATATTACGTTCATGAAATATAGATTTTACAACCTTTATATTTTTTTTATTCTAAATTGTGTAAATAAATTTTTAAATTTTTGTTGTTAATACGAAAATTATTATTACTAACAAACTATTCTAATTAATTTTTTTACTATGCTCGCTATTTTGTTATTCCAGCATTATAGATGCTTAAATCCTTTTTATTTTAATATTTATTTATTCTATAGGTAAGTCCATAATATAAATTAAAAAGAAAAAAATTATAATATTAAAAAGTTTTAAAAAAGAAGATAATTGTTTATAATTTAGAGGGTAAAATAGGTATTTGACAATCTAAAATTTGAAAAATCTAGTTGAGTGACCTTCTTAGTGCAATAGACATAATTCAGTGACTTTATTGTTACAAACGAAATTAAAGTGACTTTTGGAAATAATTTGGGATAATTGAGTGTCCATTTGAGTAATGGACTCGTTATTTGTGCGCTTCCCCATTTTTTTTCTCCAAAATTGTTATTGGGAAATTAATCACTCTGAATCAAAATAATAAAATTATTTTTGACTGGACAAGAAAAGATGTCCTATATAAAGAAAATATGCTTTCAAGATATGAATGGACTTTTATGAAAGACCCTCCTTTCATACTTTAGTGGGTCTTCGAGATTCTTTAGATGACTTATGTTAAAGGAATATCTATTTAATTCCATTGATTCATAGAAGACGTTTTTTTATTAAGGAATCTTCAGAATTTTCACTGCTTAGTTTTAAACTCAAAAATTTAATTTTGAATGTATTTATTAGTACCCAAAGAATCACAATAAGTAATCAGGGACGGATTTAAGCGGCGCAAGGGTGTTCACCCGAACCTCTTTCGCCGAAAAACTACACTATTTATTATTTTAGATAATCACATATTAGCAATACCCTAAAGTTTAAACGTAGTATATTATTTGATGCAATAATAAATCCTTGCTCCTCTTGCTCACAAGTTTTGAAAAGGACAGAAGCTTTTACTTCCTTAATCTTCCGAGTTCTATCTCAATCAACTTCCACTTTACTTCATTAATAGCTATATAAGGTAGTCAGGTTGATCAATTCTTGACATATGCATGATAAAAAGGGTAATTTTGAGAATTCATGGAAATTTGAAGATCCTTCATTGATCATGTGAAATAATGTTAAAAAACACATTTTTTTCTTATCTCAAGATGATTAAAAAAGAAAAAGAGTTGAATAAAAAGAGAAATATACTCTTTTTTGTTTTGTTTTATAGTGTTCAATATCAGATAGCGAGCCTTAGCGTAACTGGTAAAGTTGTTGCCATGTGACCAGGAGGTCACGGGTTCAAGCTACGGAAACAGCCTCTTGCATAAATGCAGGGTAATGTTGAGTATTATAGACCCTTGCGATCCGGTCCTTCTCCGGACCCTGCGCATTGCGGGAGCTTAGTACATTGGACGACCTTTTTTTTTTATAGTGTTTAATATCCACTTTGTAGTCCCCACTAATTTGAATTTATTATTGCATAAGATTCATTAAAGAAAAAATACTCCCGCCCCTATTAAAAAAAATTCTATTATCTCAACTTGTTTGGATAGTTACTACATATCGTTTCATAATGTATTATGTTGTATTATTTTAATAAATACGACGTTTGGATTGATTGTATTATTTGACGTCGTTTCATAATACGACGCACCTAAAGAACAAAATTGTAATATTATAAAGAAAAGTAGGATACGAGATATAGGTAAAGGATAAAATATATTTATTTAATAATAAGGAAGGGCAAGATGAGACACAATAAAATAAAAAAACGATGCGATAACACCAAATCGCTACACTTTTGTCATTATATAACAACATATTCAACAATATGATATAATAAAATTTAGGAGTAATTAATAGTTCAATAAATTAACAACCATCAAAGGATTATAAATCCTATTCATCTCACCTCTATCACTAGGTAGTTTAAAAAGAAATATGACAAGTTGGCCATTCTTTCAGCTCAATGGTCAAACTTTTGTGAGGCCACCTTAATAAACAGAGATAGAGAGAGTAAGAGGGAAAGAGACAATAAAAAACAGAGACATATAATTGATGAGTACAGTAGCAGAACAAATAAACAAACAAAGACATGGACAAAGTAAAAAAAAGCTTGCTTTGTATTAACGAGAAAGGTAAAAAAAGAAAATATATAGTTGTGTCTGGGTGGTGTAGTGTAGAAAAGGGGGCAATTTAAAAGTGAAAGTGCAGCATTTGGTCTCTGTATTCCTCAACATCCCCTCCTTTCCCCAAAGCTTCTTTGTCCCCTCCACTTTTTCTTTACTCACAAAACTTTTCTCTTTCTCCCTCTTTTTCCGGTCACCTTTTTCGCCGGAATAATATCCTTCCGGCCGCCGGCAACCACCTGCTAGCTCCTTTACTACTTTTTTCTGAGCTCAGGGATGTGAAGGAAGAAGAATTAGTATTCATTTCTGTTTGAATCAATATTAAGTTTGTTCGAGCTGGGATTTTTTGTGGGGTCAGTGCAACTCCGATTTGATACCGGCGAGATGAATCTCCGGTGAGGTTTATGTGGGGGTGCTCACTTCAGCTGGAAAAAGAGTCGCCGGAATAAGTAAAATGAAGATGCCGGTAACCGGTGCCGGAACTCAGCAGGCTTCTGGCAATGAAGGTCAGTTTCTCTGTCTTATACACAAAGGTATTGTAAGAATAACAGAATCAAAAAGACTTTTTTTTTTTGATTCTTGTCTTTTATTGTTTTTAAGAATTTTCAGTTCCGGGAAAATATGATTTTCCTTTCTGTTTTATTGTTAATTTTTCCTATATCTTTTTTCCTCCAATGACAAGAAAATTATGAGTAGAGACTCCCCAACTGTCTTGCGTACACGTGGGGTGGAGGTACTAGTCAAACTTGGATATTTTTCTTCAGTGAATTTTCCAGGAAAATTTGATACTAAAAGAGGAGAGAAAAAGATTCACCTTTTCATAGCTTTTGAATCTAGCAAGAATGAGAAAAGCTCTCTTTTTTCAACCCCTTTATTAGCTGACAAGATCTTTTACACTACCAGATTAATTAAAAATTAATTACATTTTATGCGTGTAGTAAGTGTGGATTGGTGATTTACCAGTTACAGTATGAATTGGAATTTTTTTATGTTATCAATGTATATAAGTTAAATCCTTTATTTTCCTGAGAACGAAGGTGGTTATAACTAATGAACTGCTGTGAATTGACTGGTGGGGGATTTCTGTTAGCAGATGAGAAGAAGAGAATAAACCCAGAGCTATGGCAAGCTTGCGCCGGACCTCTGGTGAACTTGCCGGTCGCTGGGACCCACGTTGTCTACTTCCCTCAAGGCCACAGTGAACAGGTCTTTCATTTTACCTTTTTTACCTTCTTGTTTACTGGTTTTGTGTAGTTGTATATGCATCTTTATGGCTGTTTGCTAACATGAGCTAGTATGGTGTTCCTGCTTAAGATTCGCCTTATTATGTCATTTGGCTGGGTTGCTGCAGGGTGTAGCCTAATCACTGACTTCATGTATTGGTAACTTCGCGGTTGTTACTGTTGGTTTAACTAGTGGTATGCATTGTATCTTCTGTGTCCATTTTCTGTTAGTAATTTGCGCTTTTATCTTTTTTGTTCTGGGGCAGAGGGAGAATAGTACGGGTTCGGCGAACCCAGTAGCGTTGGTCCAAATCATGTATTTGTCTAATGAAATTCATTGAATATGTATAAATTATTAATGTACAACCCAGTAACTTAAGAGATTTGGAATCACGAAACCATAAGCTTCAAATCATGGCTCTGCCTCTGTTTTGTTGTGTTGCACGACTGTACCTACATGGTAGGGCTTTTTCTGTACTTTAGGCTACATGGAGATAGTGTTGTTGTTCAATTAGCAAATCTGGTAACTCTTTTAATGTCTTCTCATAACGAAAACTTGTAGACAATCCTTTCTAGGAGGTGGCGGGGTGGGACTTTAAAATTGATTACAAGTATAACAGAACCAAGTATCATATGGCTGAAAGAAGAGCATATAGTCATTCTTGTTAGTTAGGATTGATAAAAGTGAGTGTCAATCTATGTTCTTCTTGAAGTTGCTAAACTAAATGAGAAGAATGTGTAATTTCTATGTCTATTGTTATACAATACTATCAGTTCTAGAACTGAATCTGTTTTCCGCATTTGGAACGATTCGTTCTCAATCCATAGAGTCAGCTCTCTTGATTATTTGTTGTTTACTATTGCATGTATATTTTCAGGTTGCAGCGTCTATCAAGAAAGATGTGGAAGCTCAAGTTCCAAACTATCCAAATCTCCCGTCAAAGTTAATTTGTCTTCTTCACAATGTTACGCTGCATGTATGTATAGTTCACAGATGACTTGTCTTGATAAATGTTGTCATGCGTTAATTTATTTGCTTTAAGAAAATGATTATTCTTTTTGTTACTTAGGCTGATCCAGAAACAGATGAAGTGTATGCCCAAATGACACTGCAACCAGTTCCTTCAGTATGGCTCTTCCTTGATATCTTCAATAGTCCTTTTTTTGTTTTGTTTTCGTTGTTTCATATTGTTGTTTTCCTCTCCTTTCTAAGTATAGCCTGTTCTAATTTAATGTAAAACTCAGTTGGCGTGACCTTTTCACATGCAGTTCGATAAGGAGGCATTACTGAGGTCAGATTTGTCTATGAAAGTAAATAAACCACAACCAGAGTTTTTTTGCAAGACCTTGACTGCAAGTGATACAAGCACTCATGGAGGTTTCTCTGTGCCTCGACGCGCAGCAGAGAAAATATTTCCTCCTCTGGTAAGATCCTTTATTTTCTTATTTAAAGTTTCTATCTGTTGTTTCTATTTATGTGCAACACACTACTTGTTTATAATCAGGATTACTCACTGCAACCACCTGCTCAAGAACTTGTGGCTAGAGACTTGCATGATAACGTATGGACCTTTAGACATGTTTATCGAGGTAGGTTTATTTAGCAGTTACATGTGGGTTCATGAGCTTGAGTATAGCTGAAAGAGAATTATGCATTTTTCCGGTGTCTTACCTATCTCTCATCATTCAGGGCAACCCAAACGACACTTGCTAACAACAGGGTGGAGCCTTGTCGTGAGCGGAAAAAGGCTTTTTGCAGGTGACTCGGTCTTATTTATTAGGTATGAAAATGGCAATGATATGCCGCCATGAAATATTGTCTCTGAATTTTGAAATCTGGGAACAGGCAAATGTAGTCATAATTATAGACTATAATGGAAAGATAAGGACATTCCATGATAAACCATAAAAGGGTATTTTAGGCTTCAACAGAACCTACACACTTGTCGTACTCTCTTCCTACTTGGTCATTTGCTTTTAATCTTACTTGTCGCCCTTTAATCCTTGTCAATAGGGATGAAAAGCATCAGTTTCAACTAGGAATTAGAAAGGCAAACAGGCAGCCGACCAACTTATCGTCATCGGTGTTGTCAAGTGATAGCATGCATATTGGCATCCTAGCAGCGGCAGCTCATGCAGCTGCAAACAACAGCCCTTTCACTGTGTTTTATAACCCAAGGTCAGTGTATTTATTTTTGTGTAGGTCTATATATGCATCAATAACCGCAAGAGCTACCATTGTTTCAGTCCTTGATGATATTTCCTATCATGAGATTTACAGTCTAGCCTCTAATATGAACAGGGCTGGTCCTTCTGAATTTGTGATTCCTTTAGCAAAATACTACAAAGCAACTTATAGCAGTCAGGTATCTCTTGGCATGAGGTTTCGCATGATGTTTGAGACAGAAGAATCTGGAACTAGAAGGTATATGGGAACAATTACTGGCATCAGTGATATGGATCCAGTGAGGTGGAAGAACTCTCAATGGAGGAACTTGCAGGTAGAAAAAAAGTGGAGCTATCGCTCTCTAATTTCCTCTCTAACTTGTCCAACTTATTCAGCTGACACCTATCTTGATTAGGTCGGTTGGGATGAGTCAACTGCTGGGGAAAGGATCAACCGAGTGTCTATTTGGGAGATTGAACCTATAACAGCACCCTTTTTAATCTGTTCTAGTCCGTTCTTCAGCTCCAAGCGTCCAAGGCAACCTGGAATGCCAGGTAGTTGAGCAATTTGTTAACAGAATTCCATTTAATAAAAGTTAATGTGGAGCAGTTAGAATTTGCCTCTTGTTTCCGGCCAATGCGGACTTGTCTTTTTATGAAGGTTTCCTCTGAGAATGTTTGATCAGAATGTTTTTACCGGTTACAAGGAGGTGGACCTAGGATTAACCTAGTTATAACAACAACAACGACAACAACATACCCAGTATTATCCCACACCGTGGGGTCTGGGGAGGTTAGTGTGTACGCAGACCTTACCCCTACCTTGTGAGGATAGAGAGGTTGTTTCCACTAGACCCTTGGCTCAGGAAAGCATAAGCACCACGTGAATGAAAATATAGACAAGAAGGGACAGTACCAAAAAGTCATATAAAAGCAGAATAAAAACAAGATAGTAAGGATTAACCTAGTTATAAATAGGTGATATTTGTACAGAAAATTGACCCCAAAAAAAAAAAGGAGAACCTTTTTAAGTGACAAAAGTAATAAAGAAACTTTGAACTCCAAGTTACCTTTGTTGTGGTCCTTGAATACTGAAGTTTTTCTGATAAGCTAATGCTGACGTAAAATATGAAATATCCATCTGCCAGAAAGGATGCTTTCAACTCAACAGTCATTTGCATATGTAATATACTAACTATCAAATTCTTAATCAAGAGAGATCTATTATTTTTTTGCAGATGGTGATTGTTCTGATATGGATGGTGTATTCAGGAGGACAATGCCATGGCTTGGTGATGACTTTGGCATGACGGATCCTCAAGGTCTGCCCGGTCTTAGCTTAGTCCAATGGATGAACATGCAAAAAAACCCTTCTCTGACTAACCCGATGATGTCCAACTACTTGAATTCCCTATCTGGTTCTGTTCTACAAAACCTAGCTGGAGCAGACCTATCACGCCAGCTAGGTTTGGCAGCACCTCAACTTCAGCAACAGCACAATTTGCAGTTTAATACTCATAGGCCAAACCAACAGGGACAACAGCTTGACCAGCTCCAGAAGTTACCAGCGGCAACGCTCAACTCATTAGATTCAATTATGCAATCGCAGCAACAGTTATATGATATAAGTCAGCAACCAAGACAAAATTCAACTAATCAATCACTGCCTACAACCCAAGTTCAAGCACAACTTCTGCAAGCTCAGAGTCTTGTGCAATCTCAGAATGTTCCGTTGCAACAATCAATTCAAAACCAGCTGCAGAGAAACCTCCCTCAGAACCTACCACAGCAACAGCCACAACAACAGATTCTGAGTCAAAGTCAGCAGCAAAACTTCATGTCCTCCCAGCCCCCAGATCCAGTTAATCAACAACATCACTTCTCTGAAAATCAAGCACAGCTTCAACTTCTACAGAAACTGCATCAGCAACAAAAATCACTTCTAGCACAACAATCTGCATTACAGCAACCTTCGCATCTTGGGTCAATCCAGGATCAGCAGAAGCAGTTCTTGGATGTATCACAGAACATTTCCAGGTCACTGGCAACAAGCCAAATGTTGGATGCGTCTCAAACCACGTCCACCTCCACTTCACTTTCCCACTCGCAGGTTGTGCAGCAGCAGATGACAAGAACAAATAGCCAGTCCAATTTTCGGTTTGTCCAGCCAACTCAGCAACCAAAGCATCAGCAGCAGCAGCAATCTGGAATCTTACCAGACCTATCTGGACCAGTTGGCTACTCTCTACCCCGAACGACTTATCAGCTTACCACAAATGGTAGTAGTTTAACAAGAACTGCAGGCGGAGGGCAGCCTGTAATGGATGAAGTCCCATCATGGTCCACGTCAGTGTCCACTAACAACTGTCAAAATGTAGTTCAGCAAAATTTGAATGGTCGAATCCATGAAAGCACAGGTGCGCGGGATGAAATAACCCACTATTCTGGACCCCTTTTAAATTCGAGTGGATTAGAAGTTATGTCTGCTAATAGCAACCTGGTTAAAGAGTTGCAACAAAAAATTGATGTTAAGCCGTCAATAAATGTCTCCAAGAACCAGAACCATGGGTTTTTGGCACCTCAAACTCTTAACACTGCAGGACACCAATTGGATTATTTGGATAGTTCATCTTCAGCAACTTCAGCTTGCCTTTCCCAAAATGATGTCCAATTGCAGCAGACTACAGACCCACCACTATCTTCCAGTTCTCAGCCATTGATATTCAGAGATAGTCCAGATGGAGAAGTTCAGGGTGACTCGAGGAATGATATAGCTTTTGGAGCAAATATGGAAAATCAGTTAGGACTGCCTATGATGCCTGATCCTTTGATCACAAAAAGCTTAATGGGATCAAGGAAGGATTTCTCCGACAATCTCTCATCAGGAGGAGGCATGCTCTCTAGCTATGAAAACCCCAAGGAAGCGCAGCCTGAACTCTTGGCCTCAATGGCTTCTGAATATATGACCTTTAATTCAATTGATTCTACTATCAATGATGGTAATTTCATGGATAGAGGTGCCTGGGACCCACCGCCTCAACTTCCCCGTATGCGGACTTATACCAAGGTTGGTAGCCTTGTAAGGTGATTTAATTGGATCTCATTGTTTCTTAGAGTTATAACCATTTTTTTGCTCTCAAAGGTGTACAAGCGTGGTGCGGTGGGAAGATCAATTGATATCGGACGATACTCAGGCTATGAGGAACTTAAGCTAGATTTGGCTCGTAGATTTGGTATAGAGGGACAACTGGAGGACAGACAAAGAATAGGATGGAAGCTTGTGTATGTGGATCACGAGAACGATGTTCTCCTGGTTGGTGATGACCCTTGGGAGTAAGTTCATAAATTATGTGCATTTGCATTTTCTGCACACGAAGCTTATGCCCTCTGACTTACATATTCTATACTGTCATATGATATCTTCAGGGAATTTGTGAGTTGTGTCCGCTGCATCAAGATTCTTTCTCCACAAGAAGTTCAACAAATGAGCTTGGATGGAGATTTTGGAGGTAATGTCCTTCAAAACCAAGCTTGTAGCAGTTCAGATGCGGGAGGCGTGTAATTATAGCTTGTTAACAATTCTTTTGAAGCTGAAAACTTACACAACATATAGCTTCTAGGAATTTTGTTGGTCAAGCATGATGGAAGTTGTGCTGCCAAAGTTTTTCCTTCTTTTATACAACCAGTACAGTAAGCGAGCCAGCTCTTCTTGGGATCTTGGTATATTTAACGATCCCTTGATGTAACAGAGCTGATGCTAATCTTTGATAAGTGAAAAAAGGTAGTAAGGTGAAGATATGTGAGTAGTCTCTCATCACCATTGCATGGTTCCAGTCTAGGTAGGGAGCTCATTAAGGGTTATCTGCTCCGGCATAGATATTAAGGCAATAGAAGCATGGTGATTGCCGCGAGACTAGTCCAAAATTCTCTTGTTTCCTTTGATAGGTCCAGGAGGCTTGATATTATCAGAGTGTATAGTTGTGTAAATATACTCTTTTCTGTTAGAGAAAATGGTTCAAATAGAGATTTTATTGCTTTTGATTGTTGTACAACATTTTACATGGGTGTGGTTAACCCCCTATTTATAGGAGAAAGGTTTTTCATTAAGCTTCCCTGTGAGCTTCATTGAACAGGATCAACAAGAGTATTAAATGGGACAATCCACAGTTCAAACTATTTTTCACAGTAAAATAGTTGAATATCCCCTATAACAGTGAAGTCACAAAGTTAATTTTGGTGCATTAAAGAACGTTAAAAACATAATTTTCGGTTATTTTGAGAGCGGCTATAGAGTGTCATTTTCCCTATATATATATATATATATATATATATATATATATATATATATATATAGA
>MU749771.1:87662-169310 GCA_026770625.1 Nicotiana glauca | reverse complement strand
TTTTTAATTTAAAAGAAAACCCACTAATCCATGTTTTGCTCTCCTTGTTTTCTTCCTTAATTCCCTTGCCCCCCATTACTTTATATTATGTGATTATGATTATTTTTGGTTAAAAATCTGAAATTTTCTTTTTTGGGCCAAAGGGTTTTGGGTTGGGTAAGGGTGCTTTGGTTTGGGCTTGTAACTTAATTTGCAAGATGGTCCAATCCAAATTTTCTCTATTTTGTTCTTCTCTATTATTCAACTTTCTAATTAATAAAATTAAAATACTAAGATTAATTTATAAAAACCAAAATTATCTTAAAATACTAATTAAATCATAATAATAATTGCCACCACAATTAAAATACAATCACACAATTTGGACATTAAAGGCTAAAATGCAAAAGATGCCTATTTTTGTGATTTTTATTTTGTAAGATAAAATTAATTACTCCTAATTGTAGAATTAAATCCTAAATGAAAATGCAATATATTTTTTATTTTTTATTTTTATTTATTATTAATTTAATCAATAAACATGCACAAAAATGACACTAAATTCACAACAATTGCAAACAAACTAAAAATTATTTTATTTTGAATTTTCTTGGGAGTAATTCTCATAGGAAAAAAATTACGTGCTTACATATATCATATAACTGCACATGTTTATTTGGTGGTATGGTCCTAGCCTCGTCACTACCTCGCTGGGGTTAGGCCAGACACTTACCAGCACATGGGGTCAGTTGTGCTGATACTATAGTCTGTGCTCTTTTGCACAGATCCAGGTGTTGGACAGCAGCTGCAGTTGTGTGGGAGTTAGCCTTCAGTCCAGCGAGGCACCGAGGTAGCCTTGCAGGCATCCGTAGGCCCGGAGTCTCCTCTAGTTCTATTTATGATTTGTTTCCTTTTGTATTTGAGACAGACCTTATTCTTTGTTTCAGATAGTTGTATGTAGTAAATCTTAGATAGTCCGTGAATGTTTTGACACCAGTCTTGGGTAGAGGCATATGTGGATTTTTCTTGTTATTTTGGTTTACTCCGTTGAAGTCTTCCGCTAAATTGTAAATTCTGCTATTGTTTAGCTATTTATCTCCTGTTGATTTAATTGGAAAACGTAGATTTAAAACAAAAGTATTATGGATTCTAAATATGTGGCTTGCCTAGCTTCTACGAGTATATGCCATCACAAATCTCGAAGGTGGGAAATTCTGGGTCGTGCCAAGTTGGTATCAGAGTTCTAGGTTACATAGGTCTCACAACTCATGGACAAGCTTAGTAGAGTCTGAGGGATTAGTACGGAGACGTCTATATTTATCCCCCAGAGGATACCGAGTTACGAAAAGTTTCACATTTGTTTTTTCTTATCGTGCGGTTTGGGTTACTCAATGCTGATTGAATTTCTACTCTTGTCCTTTTGCGAATGGCGAGGTCATGTACTACTCCTTCAGCTGAGCAGCAGCATAGACCGATGATAGCTCAGCCACATCATCGGAGGCTTTGTAGGGATTGGATAGGCTTCCCAAGATCTTCACTACTACATTCAGCGGTGCATCTATTGAGGATCCCCAGGATTTTCAACAAAGTTGTCATGAGGTTCTCAGAATCATGGCAATAGTTGAGACCAATGGGATCAATTTTTGCTACTTTTATCTTGTTTGGATCTGCCAAGACTTGGTGGAGAGATTGTTGCTTGGCTAGACCAGCCGGATCGCCAGCTTTGACTTGGGAGTAGTTGACGTAGCTATTTCTAGAGGAGTTTCTCCACATTACTCGGAGGGAGGTAGAGATATTAGATGTGAAGGTAGAAGTATTAGAGGTGGAGGTAGAGATGATAGAGGTGGAGGTAAGGGTATTAGAGGTAGCGGTACAGATATAGCTCTAGTTTATGGTAGAGAAGCTTCGATTTTATTTTGCGCTGTATCCGGTCGTTCCTAGTGATTCTGTGGTGGTGGATCATGTCCATTGTTCATGTATAATGGTGGTTGGAGGTTTTGAGACTCGTATAGATTTGCTTCTTCTAGGCATAGATGGATTTAGTGTTATATCATATGTGAAGGCTCGATGTATGGTCGAGAAGGTGTGTTTGAATTATTTAGCTTATGTTTGGGATTCCAATGCTGAGGGTCCCTCTATCGATTCTATGCCCGTTGTTCGTGAGTTCCCTGATATTTTTCCTTCTGGCCTATCGGGTATGCCACCCAATAAGGATATTGATTTTTGCATTGATTTGGTTCCGGCCACTCAGCCTATTTCTATCCCGCCATATCGTATGGCCCTACCGGAGTTGAAGGAATTAAAGGAACAGTTGCAGGATTTTCTTGAGAAGGGTTTCATTAGACCTAGTGTCTCACCTTGGGGTGTGCTGGTGTTATTTGTCAAGAAGAAGGATAGGTCAATGAGAATGTGTATTGATTACCGGCAATTGAAGAAGGTAACAATCAAGAATAAGTATCCATTACCGAGGATTGATGATTTGTTCGATCAACTTTAGGGTGCCAGGGTATTTTCCAAGATTGACCTTCGATCTGGCTACCATCAGTTGAGGATTAGGGCATCTGATGTCCCTAAGACAGCTTTCTGCACTCAGTACGGGCATTATGAGTTCTTGGTCATGTCATTTGGGTTCACTAATGCCCCATCAGCATTTATGGAGTTGAAGAACTGAGTGTTCGAGCCTTATTTGGACTTGTTCGTGATAGTTTTTATTGATGATATTTTGATATACTCCCGTAGTCAGGAGGAGCACGAGCAGCACCTTAGAGTGTGAGTTCTCCAAATGTCGGCCATATGCCAAGTTCTCCAAGTGTGAGTTCTGGCTGAGTTCAGTTGCATTTATGGGTCATGTTGTATCAGCAGAGGGTATTCAGGTAGATCCAAAGAAGATTGAGGCAGTCAAGAGTTGGCCTAGACCAGCATCATCTATAGAGATTCAGAGTTTCTTGGGGTTGGCAGGCTACTATCGTCGGTTTGTTGAGGGGTTCTCGTCTATCGCAGCCCCGATGACCAGGTTGACCCAGGATGGTGCCCAGTTCAGATGGTCAGACGAGTATGAGGTGAGCTTTCAGAAGCTCAAGATAGCTCTGACCACGGCACCAGTATTGGTTTTGCCGACGGGATTAGGGCCTTATACAGTCTTTTGTGATGCTTCCCGTATTGGGCTTGGTGTAGTGTCGATGAAGGATCGCAAGGTCATTGCCTATGCTTCGATGCAGTTGACGATTCATGAGAATAACTATCCAGTATATGATTTGGAGTTGGCAGCTCTTGTTCACGCATTGAAGATTTAGAGGCATTATCTGTATGGCGTGGCATGTGAGGTGTTCATGGATCCCAAGAGTCTTCAGTATTTGTTCAAGCAAAAGGAGTTGAATTTGAGGTAGAGGAGGTGGTTGGAGTTGTTTAAGGATTATGAAATCACCATTCTATATCATCCGTGGAAGGCCAATGTGGCGGCCGATGCATTGAGTAGGAAGTAAGCCAGTATGGGCAGTCTTGCTTATATTTCGGTCCGTGAGAGGCCACTTGCTTTGAACATTCAAGCGTTAGCCAATCAGATCGTGAGACTGGATGTTTCCGAGCCAGTCATGTGTTAGCTTGCAAATTCGCTCGTTCTTCATTATTGGAGCGTATCTGTGATCGACAGTATGATAATCCCCATTTGTGTGTCCTTAGAGACACAGTGCAGCGTGAAGGTGCCAAGCATATTACCTTAGATGATGATGGACTTTTGATATTGTAGGGGCGGGTTTGTGTGCCCAATGTGGATGGGCTTCGATAGTTGATGTAAGAGGAGGCCCATAATTCCCGGTACTCTATTCGTCCGGGCGCCGCGAAGATGTATCATGATTTGCGATAGCGTTATTGGTGACGTAGAATGAAGAATGATATCGTTGCATATGTGGCTAGGTGTTTGAATTGTCAGCAGGTTAAGAATGAGCACCAGAGGCCTGGTAGTTTATTTCAGAGGATTGAGCTTCCCGAGTGGAAGTGGGAGCGGATCACTGTGGACTTCATTGCTGGACTTCCGTTGACTCGGAAGAAGTTCGATGCCATATAGGTCATTATTGATAGGCTGACCAAGTCAACGCATTGCATTCCTGTGGCAGTCTCCTATTCTTCTAAGAGGCTTGCTAAGATCTACATTCGGGAGATTGTTCGCCTTCATGGTGTGCCCGTATCTATCATTTCGGATCAGGGTACGCAGTTTAATTTGTAATTCAGGAGAGCGGTCGTGACGACCCAAAGGGTCATCACCTATTTTCTCTCTCTTTATGCGCTTTCGAGGCCTCGAAAACCTTATTTTTAGTTGCCTCAATTTGCATGCACAGTCCGAGCGAATAGCCAGAAAGCTTATATGTGAAATTCTGTGAAAAATGCTAAAATTTGGTACTAAAATGAGTAAAGATGACTTTGATCAACATTTTGGGTAAACGGACCCGGACCCGTGATTTGACGATCCTAGAGGGTCCATAGAAAAATATGGGACTCGGGCGTATACCCGAAATCGAAATCCGAGGTCCCGAGCCTGAGAAATGAATTTTTAAAAGAAATTGTTTTTCTGAAGTTGTTAAGGAAATTAGAAATGGAAATTTATTAGAACGCGTTGGTATCAGGCCCGTATTTTGGTTCCGGCACCAAATACAGGTCTTATATGTGTTTTAAGAGGTTTTTGTGAAATTTGGTTGAAATCGGACGTCATTTGACGTATTTCGGACTTGAATCTCTAAAATTGGGAATTTATGAAGTTTTAAGAAAAACATTAGTGATTTTGAGGTTTTATTCCTCGTTTCTGATGTTATTTTGGCGATTTGATCGCACGGTTAAGTTTGTAGGATGTTGTTGAGTTAGTTTGTGTGTTTGGTTAGGAGCCCCGAGGGCTCAGGAGTGTTTTCGGAGGTGTTTGGGGTGGTTTTGAACTTAGAAAAGTTACAGAAAATCTGCAACAGGTGCCCAGGTGAATCCTTCTTCGCGTTCCCACTCTCCCTCACACGTTCACGATGCTTCATTTTTTCCCTTCATTGCGTTCACATCACTAGTTCGCGTTCACGTAGAGTTATGGAACTCTGAGGGCCAGCCCTCTTTTCTTCTTCATGTTTGCGATGGCTGGATCGTGTTCGCGTAGGTCCCCAGCCCCTTCCCATCGCATTCGTGTACAGGCCAACGCGTTCGCGTAGGCCAATCTCTGGGAAGAAGGGAAAGCTTAGCCCTAGGTTCATTGGTCTGTTTGAGATTCTTGATCGAGTGGGAGAGGTGGCTTATAAACTTGCATTCCCGCCTAGCTTATCAGCCGTGCATCCAGTCTTTCATGTGTCTATGCTTCGGAGGTATCACGGCGATCCATCCCACGTGTTAGATTTCAGCACTGTCCAGTTGGACAAGGACTTATCTTATGAGGATGAGCCGTTATCTATTCTAGACCGACAGGTTCGTCAGTTGAGATCCAAGAGTTCCCTTCTGTTCGTGTTCATTGGAGAGTTCACATCGACCTGGGAGTCCGAGTCTAATATGCGTAGCCGTTTTCCCCATCCTTTTCCCGACCAAAGAAAGTCAAGGACAAAGGTCTTAAAAGCAAAATAAAGTGAAAGGGTCGGAGCCCCACACGGGCGAGATGTCATGAAAACCGGGACCAAATAGATAGGAGTTTTTTCCTTTTTGCTTTGAGAAATATAATAAGGCCTATCGCCACTAGTGACATTTTTATTTCTTGTCATTTCGTGTAGTTTTGGGATTCGTCCACTTTTATCAATAAAATGAGGCATTTAACATTCTAAGTTCTCCAAATCAACTTGTCGCTAGGCCTACCTCGGGCACAAAGAGGTTCCCCAAATTAGGACACGATCTACATTCTTGCACTATGTGTTTAAATATAGAAACATTTTTCTTATAATCCTCACTAAATTGTTACCTTTTTGTTTTTATTCTTTTGTTTTACTCCCCTCCCCAAAGGTTAGCTCGTGCACTCTGGCATCATCATCATATTCCACAAGATCCAAGGGCCCTACACCCACTCCTCCTCCTCCTAGTCCCGTCAGAAATAGGAACAAAGGAAAGATGGAAAATTTGAACAACACCAGAAAGAAAAACTCAATTGAACGGGTAGAGGTCCCCCGTGGTCACAGTACTCTAGTGCCCAAGGAAAATGCATCCCAACTAGAACAAAAGTTGTTGAAGTTTCAGGAATAACTTGATCAAGTCCGCAATCTGGGAAATATGTCATTTTCCCTCACTACTCCAGAGATTACTTTCCCAAATACTCAGAATCATGTACCTCCAAAAAATATCCCAAAGCAACAAAACCATCATATTCCTCACCACCACTGCAATACCTACCATACCTCAAATAACACCCCACTACTCGTTCCAGAACTCCACAAATGACAACTGCCAACATAATACCCCTATCTATGTAGAGACCGTGCTGCACTCCACCCAACCTATTTAAAGCACACCCAAGTCCAATGATAAGGACTTGCTCATTAGAAACCTGGCTGAAGAGCTTAAGAAGCTGACTAGCCAAATTCAGGGCGTCGAAGGAAGTAAAAGGATTGAAGGGTTGAACTACGAAGATCTTTGAATATAATCCGATGTCGAACTGCCTGAGGGGTACAAACCTCCTAAGTTGGAGATGTTTGATGGTACGGGGGATCCAAGAGTACATTTGAGAACATACTGCGACAAGCTGGTTGGGGTAGGGAGAGACGACAAAATTCGCATGAAGCTTTTCATGAGAAGCTTGAAGGGAGATGCCTTATATTGGTATATTAGCCAAGATCCGAAGAGGTGGCCAAACTGGGTAAGCACGGCGTCCGATTTTATGGACAAATTCAGGTTCAACACAGAGAATGCACCAGATGTGTTCTATATTTAATATTTGAAGAAGAAGCCCATAAAAACATTCCGTGAATATGCTATTCGATGGAGTTCAGAAGCTGCTAAGGTTAGGCCTACTTTGGAAGAAGAGCAAATGAACAAATTCTTCATTCGGGCCCAAGACCCACGGTATTATGAGAGACTGATGCTGATCGCGAATCATAAATTTTCTGACATCATCAAGCTAGGAGAAACGATCGAGGAAGGCATCAAGAGTGGTATGGTTATGAATTTTAAAGCCTTGCAGGCTCCCAATAAGGCTTTACAGTCTAGTGGTACATCCAAGAAAATGGAAGTAGGCGTCGTAATGGTTTCACATAGGATGAAATACCCTATCAAATACCAAACCTATCCAATGTCTCTACTAACATATCAACCTACTCCGAACTACCAAGCACCCTCACCCTCTTACCAAACTCCACCACCCACTTATAAATCATAACCACCTCCCACATATCAAGCTACCTCACCAAGATATTCCCAACCTGCACATGTCTACCAAGCCTACAATGCTTAACCATCCCACTATCAATCACTTCCCACACTTCAAAACTTCCTTAGACCTTGACCAAATTTTTACCGCGGGCCTCGTAAATAGTGTACCACCTTTTCTGAACCAATTGACCAGTTGTACGAAAGGCTCAAAGCTGTTGGTTATATCACCCTTATCCCTGCTATAACATCTGAAAAACCTTCTTAGTGGGTTAATCCAAATAAATCATGTGCATACCATTCCGACATGAAAGGACATACCATTGATGAATGCTGCTCTCTGAAAAATAGGATAAAGACTTTGATCGATAACATGATCATTATAGCAAAGGAGCCTGCTCTGAATGTCCGCAATAACCCTCTACCAAACCACAAGGGCAAAGGTGTTCACATCATTGAGATAGAGGATGACAAGGACCCCATGGGATCCATTAGTTTAATCATAGAAGGCCACGATCCAAAAAAGCCAGTAGTCACCCTTAATCCAATTGCAGTCCAGATTCAGCCTTCTTGTGACGCCGAGATAAATATGTCCATGCCACTTGAGTTTTCACCATCCTCTTTAAAGACGCCAATGCCGATTGAAGTCGAATTTATGTCACTACCAAGTGAACCTACACCCTTCGAAGTTGCAGTTTTACCGCCTAAGGTGCATGCTCCGTTCAGAGTAAAGATAGCCATGCCAATTCTGGTGGAAATGTCGGCCGTAACACCATTCCATACAAATGCCATACCTTGGGACTACACAGCTGAGGCAAGAAGAAAAGGGAAGGCCAAGTTCGGGGAAGCCATTACGGCACAGGGTATGACAAGAACCGGTAGGGTTTATACCCCGGAGGATTTGGCCGAGTCGAGTAACCAGGCCTCTGGTCAGCCAACCATCACCAGAATCGGGCCCGATGATCTCTGGGGAAAGATACAAGCCAAGGAATACTGGGTCATTGATCAGCTGAACAAAATGCCAGCACAAATCTCTATCCTAGCTTTGCTACAAAATTCCGATGCACATAAGAATGCCTTGTTAAAGGTGCTGACTGAGGCTTATGTACCGAGCAACATCACCGGATGAGAGATGGAAAATATGGTAGGACAGGTATTGGAAAGTCACAAGATCACTTTTCATAAAGCTGAGCTGCCACCAGAAGGTTTGAGTCATAACAAGGCATTGCATATCACTGTGTAATGCGAAGATTATTTTATCACTAGAATCCTGATTGATGGAGAGTCCAATCTCAATATTTTTCCGTTGGTAACACTCAGGAAATAAGAAAAAGGGATGCGTGAGATCAAGGACGGGGGCCATCAACATCAAAGCTTTCGATGGTTCCCAACATTCCACTATTGGGAAATTAGCTTGTGTTTGCAAATGGGGCCTACTTGGTTTGATGTTGATTTTCAAGTGATAGACATGCCAGCATCTTACAATTTTTTGTTGGGACGACCATGGATTTATGCCGTTGGGGACGTAGCATCTACGCTACATCAAGCAGTGAAGTTTGAGTGGAACCACCAAGAGGTGATCATCCACAGCGACGGTAGCAATCATATATACAGTCGCCAGACCATCCGAGCAATCAGAGGCAGAAGAAAGATAGGTGGGGAGACCTATCACCACATCGAGCGAGTCAACGTCGTTGACAACGATAAGTTGTGGGATAAAAAAATTGAAAGCATATTGAACTGGGATAAATCTTGCTCTTATTATTTTCTCTCATTACTTTACTTATAAAACATTACTATTACTTATCTTGATGAACCAATAACTGTGATATGCAATGAGACAACACAACAAACAAACATAGACTTAGAGGAAGATGATATACCGAAAGAGATTGTTAAAGAAGTTGAGAATTTTGAGAACAGACCTAAGTCCAACCTGGATGAGACTGAGATTGTTAACCTGGGAGATGCCGAAACCATTCAATAAACACGAATCAGCGTTCACTTATCTACGTCAGAAAAGGAGGAATACATATAATTTCTAATGGAATATGAGGTCATATTTTCCTTGTCGTACCATGACATGACTGGTCTGAGTACATCTATTATGGCTCACAAATTCACAATCGATCCAACCTGTCCGCCGGCAAAGCAAAAGCTCTTAAATTTTAAGCCTGATATGAGTTTGAAAATCAAGGAAGAAGTCACTAAGCAGGTCAAAGCTAATGTTTTTAGGGTACTAGAATATCCAACATGGTTAGCCAACATTGTGCCAGTACCGAAGAAGGATGATCCAAAAGACGACTTCCCCTTGCCAAACATACACATCCTGATTGATAATTGCGCCAAGAACGAGTTGCAATCATTTGTAGATTGTTTCGCTGGGTATCATTAGATGTGGATGGATGAAGTAGATTCTAATAAAACAACTTTCATTATGTCGTGGGGGATGTACTGCTACAAGATGATGCCATTCGGTTTAAAGTATGTAGGGGCCACCTACATGAAGGCTGTGACTACCATTTTTCAGGATATGATACACAAGGAGATCGAAGTATATATAGATGATGTCATCATCAATTCCAAGAAAGCTACTGATCACATGGAAGATTTGAGGAGGTTCTTCAATAGACTGAGAAGGTACAACCTGAAACTGAATCCCGCAATATGTGCATTCGGTGTTCCTTCTGGTAAATTGCTTGGGTTTATTGTGAGTTGCTGGGACATAGAACTGGATCCATCAAAGATCAAAGCCATTCAAGAATTGCCACCGCTAAGTAACAATAAAGATGTAATGAGTTTCTTGGGGAGACTTAACTACATCAGCCGGTTCATAGCACAATCTATAGTTATATGTGAGCCAATATTCAAGATTTTGAAAAAGGATACCACCACCGAATAGATTGATGACTGCCAGAAAGCTTTCTATAGAATCAAGGAATACTTGTCAACACCACCAGTCTTAGTCCTGCCTGAACCGGGTAGACCTCTGTTACTCTACATCGTAGTGTTAGGTGGCTCCTTCGATTGCGTCCTGGGGCAGCACGATGAAACATGAAAGAAAGAACATGCCATCTTTTATTTCATCAAGAAGTTCACTCCGTCTTAGAATACACCTATTGTGCTTTGACTTGGGTATCTAAGAAGTTGAGGCACTACTTCTGTGCGTATACCACATATCTCATATCACGGATGGATCCTTTGAAGTACATCTTTCAGAAGCTCATGCCTACTAGCAAGCTAGCCTAGTGGCAAATCTTGTTGAGTGAATTTGACATTGTCTACGTAACTCAGAAAGCAATCAAAGGACAGGAATTGGCATATCACCTTGCTGAGAATCCCATGGACGGAGAATATGAACCCCTAAAGATGTATTTCCCAGATGAAGAGGTGTCATTCATAGGAGAAGACATTGCAGAATCCTATGATGGTTGGAGAATATTTTTCGATGGAACAACAAATTCTAAAGGAGTTGGCATAGGAGCTATCCTAGTATCAAAAACCGACCAGCATTATCCGGTGTCTGCCAAACTCAGGTTCCCGTGCACCAACAATATGGTCGAATACGAAGCCTGCATCTTAGGGCTCAAGACGGCCATTAACATGAACATCCAAGAGTTGCTAGTAATTGGGGATTTAGACTTGTTTATACATCAGGTCCGAAAAGAATGGGTGACCAAGAACTCCAAGAAAATCCCTTATCTGCATCATGGACATGAGTTGAGAAAGAGGTTCACAAAGACGGAGTTCCAGCATGTTCCCAGAGTCCAGAATGAGTTTGCCGATGCGTTGGTTACCCTATCATCCATGATACAACATCTCAATAAGAACTTCATTGATCCTATTCCGGTGAAGATCTATGATCAGCCGACTTACTGTGCTTTTGTCGAAGAAAAAGCAGATGGAAAACCTTGGTTTCATGACATAAAGGAATATTTGGAAAAAGGAGAATACCCAGAGCTTGCAAACACCACTCAAACACGCACGCGCCGAATATTATCTAACAACTTCTTTCACAACGGAGGAATCTTGTATAGGAGGACTTCGGATTTGGGATTACTAAGGTGCGTTGATGCGAAAAAAGCATATAAACTACTAGAAGAAATCCATGCTGGGACCTGCGATCCACATATGAACGGTTTTGTCTTAGCCAAGAAGATACTCCAGGCTGGTTACTTTTGGATGACTATGGAAACAGACTGCATGTCAGGAAATTCCACCGCTGTCAGATACATGCAGACATGATAAAGGTACCCCCAAACGAGCTTAATGCAACAAGCTCACCATGGTCGTTTGCCGCCTGGGGAATAGATGTTATCGGACCAATAGAACCTGCCGCATCAAACAGGCACAGGTTTATCCTAGTGGCAATTGATTATTTCACCAAATGGGTTGAAGCAGCATCTTACAAAGCAGTAACCAAGAAAGTCGTGGCATACTTCGTCCGCGACTGTATCGTTTGTCAGTTCAGAATTCCAGAGTCCATCATTACTGATAATGGCTGCAACCTCAACAGTGACCTGATGAAAGCCATGTGTGAAACCTTCAAGATCAAACACAAGAATTTTACATCCTACAGACCTCAGATGAATAGAGCTGTAGAGGCCGCCAACAAGAATATCAAGAAGATAATAAGGAAAATGATAGAGAAGCATAAGCAGTGGCACGAGAAGCAATCATTTGCTTTATTGGGGTACCGCACCACAGTCTGCATATCAACCGAGGCAACTCCCTATATGTTGGTTGATGGTACAGAGGCAGTCATTGCCGCTGAAGTAGAAATTCCCTCCCTGAGGATCATACAGGAAGCCAAGCTTGACGATGCAGAATGAGTGAAGAGTCGTTACGAGCAGCTGGCTCTTATAGATTGAAAAAGGATGAACGTAGTTTGCCATGGTCAACTCTATTAGAACAGAATGGCTAGAGCCTTCAACAAAAGAGTCAAGCCAAGGTAGTTCACACCGGGGCAGCTGGTGTTAAAGAAAATCTTTCAACATCAAGATGAAGTCAAAGGGAAATTCCCTCCTAACTTACAGGTCCATAAATGGTTCATCGGGTTCTAATAGGAGGAGCCCTCACACTTGCAGAAATGGACGGAGACGTCTGGCCAAAACCAATCAATTCAGATGTATTCAAGCGTTACTATGTGTAATCTTTATGCTTTTCTTTATGACATAATTTGAACTACGTCTGACCTGATTCCCGTTTCAGACGAAATATGTAGGCAGCCCTATGGGTTCGGTCACAATTAAATAAATCTTTTATTTCCCTATAATTAGAAATTGGGGCAGAATTTTGAGGAGGACCCTCAAAATTTTGAAGTAAGTTTAGCCAATCACTGCAAGCATCCGTCAGAAGCAGCAGCCCAGCAAACTAGGGCAGAATTTTAAGGAGGATCCTCAAAATTTTGAAACAAGAGAAGTTGCAATGTCTTGAACCACGTCATGATTGTCGGTTCATCTAAAGAAAGATATTCTTGCATTTATCTTTTTTGCTAAATCATGCATGTCTATTTCCAAAATTGCTTATTTAGCAATGCTACCCCCAACGATACGTACAATATCACCTGATCAAGATCACGCAGATCAAGCAAAGCCAGTGAGGATACGAACTAACCTCCCCCTCTACAAAACTCACAATTTTTATTTGGATGCAGTCACCCAAGTCGCAAAATCATCGAATATATTATACGCTCATATTGTTCAGGAATACAACTCTCATAACCATCACACCTATTCACAGTTCCTATCCGCACACAATATCCCCAGTGGCCACAGTATTGCAATTAGCTATCAGCTAAGAAAAGTCTATTACCACTTGCCTTTTATCTCTTTCATAAGGCTACCATTCTGCCTTCCGAGACTAAGCATTGTCTCCACTTGCATTTCCTGCATTACATAATTCTACCATTCTGCCATCCGAGACTAAGCATTGTCTCCCTCTGAATATCTTGCATTGCATAAGGCTACTATTCTGCATTTCGAGAATGAGAATTGTCTCCATCTGCATCTCCTGCATTTCATAAAGCTACTATTCTACCTTCCGAGACTAAGCACTATCTCCACCTGCATTTCCTGCATTGCATAAGGCTACCATTCTACCTTCTGAGACTAAGAACTGTCTCCATCTGCATCTCATGCATTACATAAGGCTATTATTCTGCCTTCAGAGGCTAATCACCGTCTCTATCTGCATTTCCTATATTGCATAAGGCTACCATTCTACCTTCCTAGGTTAAGCTCTACCTCCATCCGCATCGGTTGAAATATTACCACCATATTTACAATTGCTTTGCTGAAAGATCGCCACCTTCTGTATTCACACTGCTGAAAGATCGCCACCTTATTCATACTTGCATGTTTGAAAGATCGCCGCTTCATTTACACTTGCATGGCTGAAAGATTGCCACCTCATGCATCGCATAGGTTGAAATATTGCCACATTACTTACATCTGCATTGGCTGAAAGATTGCCACCTTTTGCATCTCATGTGCTGAAAGATCGCCAAATTGTCCAAAGGCATCATTGTTCGGAGGCACCATTTTCATAGCCCGAGAATGTCATTCCATGGCCTGAGGACCCCCCTTTTATATTCTACATATCATTATCAAAGGCATCATAGTTCAGAGGTATTATTCTCATAGCCTGAGAGCATTATTTCATGGCATGCGAATCCTTTATTATACACTCATGGCTCAAGACATCATGGTCTGAGGACGTCATCCTAACCGTCCAAAGAAAACATTCATGGTCCAACGGGTACTTGCATCATGTTTAAATTTCCGCATAATATATTGTCTATTTGTAGGTAAACCAGCGAGCAATGGTCATCTCAGCAGGAGAAATCCCACTCCAGTTCCGGCAACCCTATTAGACCTTAACCGTTCATCCCGTTGCGTCCATTCTTGAAAAACCTCCATCGGCATACTCCACCGACGTATTCCGAACTACATATGGCCTGATTCCTATAAGACCAGGGATATGTTGGCAGCTTAGGAACCATAGCATGGCCAGCCTCTTCAAACCATTTCATTCGGTCAAAAATTGGCCATCGTATCTTTACCTGACAACTCTTTCATCCTTCCAGGGTAAAGAGGGGAAGCTGTTGATACCCAATTTTTTCTTGTATTTTTAATAACCATGGAAATCTCTGGCCTCGTTCCGGCAAGCTATGTCTATTTCGAAGCCTGGTCTCGACTCTTTTTGCTTCGATCTATGCCTTTCTCGTCGTTTGGGTTCCTCTGAAAACCCTAGTTTTGAGTTTTTTATGATCTCTTTAGATCTGTTCCGTATCCATGCTTCCTTAAGATTTAAAAGAATTTTCCTGGCTTTTCTTTCAAAAAACTACTTTCTAAACCATTACTTTTCCGATCCAGGGTTTTCTGAAAGTATTTAAATGTTTCTATGACTTTCTTTTTTTGTGTATTTGCCTCTATTGTGTTATTGTATTTTCCTCTACCATGCTCTTGTATGTTTCTTCTACGTTGTTCTTGTATAATCCTTCTACTATATTTTCTTAAACTGTGCTCTTGCATGCTTTTCTACTGTATTTTCCTCCACTGTATTCTTGTGTGTTTCTCCTATTGGATTTTCCATTACTATGTTCTTAAGTGTTTCTTATTAAGTTCCACCTACTGAGTTATGGTTAAGCTTCTTCTAAAACACTTCTTAATATGCTTCTCCTACTATTTTTATCCTTTTTTTATTGTGTTTCTTCTACTATGTTTTGAGCTCTCCTACTGGGTTTCGTATGTTCCTCTCCTATCATGTTTCTCATGAGTTTATGTTGCTAAAAAGAGCATGTTAGAGCTTTCAGTCTTTTTGGAGACCTCTGAACCTGTTTTGACTCAATTACTTGCTCTCTCATATCTACATTCAATTGACTCGGGAAACCCTGGAATTTGGGGGTTCTTCCAAGTATGGCTATATGATTTGCCTGAACTAGGATTTTATTTCAAAATCCCTAACTCTTTCAGACCAGTTTTGAGTCTCTAAACTGAGTTGGGACATCATTGTTTTCATATGGTTCTGACCTTTTGCTAAACTCTTCTAAAATCTTTTACATCGGATCTTTTGCAAGCTACTAGATGTAACTTCTCTTCCGCATTACTAACTTATGTGATAAACCACTACTTACTAATTTTGCAAACTCAACATGTTTGTATGCTCTTTATATGTGATGAATTTCCTTCTGAAGGGGTTTTCAAATTTATGATTAGTTCAGTCTTCCTTCTAAATAGGTATGATTGATTTCTTTCCACTGTTTTCTGATTTCCCTTAAGTTAAAAACCTTTCTCAGCTTTTCCAACTTGGTTCATTCATACAAAATCTCTTACCTCTGATTTACTGGCTACTAATTGATTTTCTTACCTTAATTGTACTATCGCGTATTTCAAAATTCTATACTTAAATAAAATCTCTATGTATTTACCCCAAATTGCCTACTTTGCACGAAGTGCTTATTTAATTTCTTTCCTTAAGTAGTTTTACCCTTTTAAATGTGAATTCCTTAATTAAAGCAAGTCTTGTGTGACTGATTCATGATTGATATTCAGTTCCTTAACTATTTTCTTACCTTACTTCTGCCTGATTTTCAACACTATAAATGCACAACTCTTTAACACACAGCACACACAATTCACAATCCTTCTGAACTCATACTCACAATTATATTCTTCTTGTCTGCATTGTGGCCTGTTTGCAAGACCTACTACTTTTCTTTAATTGTTTCTTTGAAACTGGTATGTCCTGATTTAAGCTTCAGCATCACAACAATGTGTTTATTTCCAGCTTGTGTATCCATGTTGATTTACTGTTTCTGTAGAGATGAATATTTAAATTAGTATGGAGACCTTTTTCTGTTTGTTTCTGCTATGAATCCTTATTCCCAACTCCCCTTATTTGTTTGAGCATATGGTTTAAGACATGGCTATATGTAAGTTGTTATCCATGAATTAAACTTGATCCCTTGGGATCCTAGTCTCTAAACAGGGTGTTCTAACATACTTATGGGTATGCTAGTACTCCCTATTGTTGGGTATGCCTACAACCTGCTCTTGCCTCTTTCAACTTCCCTATTTCCCATGTACCCATATGTGTATTTATTTGTAATCGTTTCCCTGTCCCTTTCCTCCTTTTATCACTCTATTTCTGCACTTGCACTCTCTCCTAGACCCAAAGTTCTGCACCCTCTTGTGAGCCTTGCCTTAGGACCTTGAGTTCCCTCTGAACTTTGACACTTGAGGGTTGGTCCTTCCACACTATACTATGCCTTAATCTGGTGACAAATTTGGGTGTGAGCACTGCCTAGAGTGCACATGAGACTCTTATTGAACTTTGACACATCGAAATGGGAGAAGGCTTTGGATCATGATCTCATTGGATTTGGTTTACCTCATACTTCAAACAGGAAGTCTGAATTAGGAACTCCTTGGTTGTACTTTTAATTTCTGATGTATTCTTTTATTTTACTAGGCTATAATAATTTGTAATAAACTATTGGGGATGGCTAGTGAAAAGGGGAGGGGTAACTATGTATGCAAAGGGTAGATATCCTGCCTATAGGTGTATTTTTGAATTTTTGCACTCTCATGTAGATATCCTCGCTATAGGTGTATTTCTGAACTTTTGCACTCTCATATAGATATCCTGCCTATAAATACTTTTAAATTTCTGCACTCCCATTAGATATCCTGCCTGTAGGTTATTTCTGAATTTTTGCACTCTCATGTAGATGTCCTACCTATAGGTTACTTCTTGAATTCTGCATTTCTCACATAGATACCATGTTTGTAGGAATTTTACATTCTCTCATATAAATATCATGTCTATCATTACCTGGAAATCTGAATCCTGTATATCCATATAGAAAATATGCCTAGAGGTTTTTCTGAATCTTGCATATATATTCTTCATTAGGAAATCATGTTTATAGGTCCTAAATAATCAACTGCAATTAGATATAATTGTTCATAGGCTTTAAAAGAAATTCAGTACCTAGATATCATGTTTATAGGGTTTCTGCATTTTACAATGTCTATAAAAGTGTTTAAAGTCAACAACGCATAGAAAGTATGCCTATAGGAGCTATTAATCAAGTCTGAATCTCTTCACTCGCTTATAAGTCTAAAACCAGTAATAAGGACGTACCATTAATTGCAGAACTTATGATCTCTCGCTAAAGCTTGCATTTCTTTAATAACTGATAATTTTTCTTAAATCAGTATGTATTCAGTTTCTTCATTATTTCTGAAACTGGTAGATACCATGCCTATAGGACCCTCGTGCAACACTTAGGCAAGCCTTAGGGCTAAAAAATTATAAAAATGAATCAGTTCTTTCTATTAGCTACAACCAGAAGGCAGGCCTGATTTGGGCTTCTTATCTAAAGTATATAATAAATCAGTCTACCTCAACCTTTAAGTTTTAATCAGTCCCTAAATGGTATGTGCAAGACATGCTAAATTATGTGCTTCTCTGTCAAAGGAGGTATATTTGATCCTTTTACTTGTTATGTGCTTCCCCCAACTTGCTATACATGTTTTTGTATGTCACCTTAGAGTTTTTGCCTTTGAAACAATAAACAAGCCTAATATCCCTTCCCTCTAGGATTAGTAGTCCTAAATGCCTTCGCGGCTGATAGGATTGGGGCGGGTAATAACATGCAATAAGTAAACGAGACCATTCCGCACTTTAATACCTTAATGGGGTGGGAAAGAGTAGATATGGATATGATGACCACGCGATAACATCACGTGTAGCCCCTCACTGATGAGTGATCACCGGATGTTCTGTGGGGTGAACCATATTATTTATAAACCTAGGACCCCCTTCCCTTTGTTTCTTTGTTTCTTTGCTTCTTCTCCAAATTTTAAACTATTTCTCTAAGGATAATTAGTTTCCTTTTAGTTCTTTCTAACTTTGCTTATTTGTAACCATTATGTGAAAATCCCTTCTTACTTGAAGTTTTTATTTGCCTGTGTTATTTGCACTTAAGTCACAGTAATAGTTTGGCTGGGAACCACACTAGTAGATCCTGAGGGGTGCCTAACACCTTCCCCCTTGGATAATTTCAAGCCATTACCCAATCTCTGGTTATTCAAATCAAACCCTTCTTAGTGTACTAATGCACTTAAATCATTAGATGGAAACTCTTTAATTCAAACCCAATTGCCAAAAGGGAACGAGTTGTCCTCCAAAATTTCATAAACCCAATTTCGCGAGAAGAAGTTTACCAAGCTACCACCACCGATTGGTTGAATTCCATAAAGATTTTGAGAAGAAGTTTAAACTTCGAGGCCAAAGGCTGGGAAACATTTGCCTGTAGCATATTGGACCCCACTACTCATGACAACTCCCTCCCTCTTCACCGGACAATTTTTGTGGCATCGATCATTGTAGGGTACCCGATTAATATTGGTAATGTGATGTCACGCGTGATTACACAAGTGGTAGCTGAAGGTGACAGAAACTACCCCTTCCTCAGTTTTTTGACCATGTATTTCACGGACATCAAGGTTGAAAATAGGCCATTTGATATCAAGGTCGAGGCAAAGGCCCCTTTCTCCTAGTATAGAATGCAGGGTGATGACAACCTGAAGAGCAAGAACTTCAAGGGAATAGCCACCGCTCCAATTTGCCAGTCTGAAGATCCAGTTGTGGGAGTGGCTCCTACTTAGCCTACCTCCACCTCCAAGATATTCCTCCGGGCCCATCCACTTCAGCAGATCCCGAGATTCCCTCTTCCCGAGCCTATCCAGTGACAGCTCACCGACTGATCTAGGCTCTTTTCAGCATCAACAATTGGATGCATACAATTTCATCCAAGTCATCTATCCTCTGACTACAGTGGAAGCTCAGTCGGCACCTCCGCCTCCACAGGTCCTGCAGTCTATTGAGGATGCCCTCAAGGAGATTCTTGTCAACCAGAAGAAAATCCTTGACAACCAAAAAGTGCTCACTAATACTGTTGATTCACATAGCAAGGCTCTCAAGGAGCTTGCTAAGAAGCACATGTAGTTGAGAAAGACACAGGCTTCCAAGGAGTCCGTGAAGGAGCTGAGGGTTGACTTTGAAAGGTTAAAAACAGACCAACTGCCTTTGGATTTATTGCTTCATGACCTTGTACCAGAAGCTCATCCCCAGCCAGAGCAGTCCCAGAGGCCTCCCAATAGGAATAGGATGATTCTTCGAGCAGATGATGCAGTCATCCAGTTGGCAGACCTACCAGAGACCTCCTCTAGTCAACCACAGGATGCACCTTAGGAGCCTGTCCAGGTCTAGTCCTAGTTCCCACCAGTAGATCAACAGGCCATAGGAAACTAGTCTAAGGTTACCGAGCATATTGAGGACCTAGGGGCCACTCAGAAGCCCATGCAGACAGACGTATCATAGGGAGTCTCTATATCCTTTTCCTTGTTATTTTTATGCTTATTTGGTTTAGTTAGCATTGAGGACAATGCCAGTTTCATTTGAGGGGGTAGTCCCCACTTTTGTGGATTTGAATAATTGTATATATATTTAACAATTTTTATGCTTTCTTTATTTTTCATCTTTGGTTTGTATATAATTTTAACATTTTATTACATTTATCGTACTTTTATTTTACTTTTTGTATGCATATAAAGTTATGTTACATTGTACATATTCACCCCATCTATTGTATATTCGATTAAATACCCTCTTGTATATATTCATTCTACTTTCCGCAATTTTTCGTTCTTAGCTTCCTATTTATGCTCGTAGCTTCTTATTTTGAACGTTTGCAATAAGCCTTTGGTTTTCTTAATGTCACGGTTCTATCCAAAGGTAGAGTTTTTGTCAACCGGGTGGCTCTTCCCAATGAAGGATGACCTGACAACCTTCTTAAGGTTTTGAGTCCATTTTTCTGTTCTTTTTGTTTTTTAGTAGTTAGTGGTTACGGGTGCCTTAAGCAAAACTTCGCTTGGGCCTAGTACATTTGTCTTTGATCCTATGGTAAAAAACAAAGTGTTGTATTTAGGATGGTAAAAGTCGTGACCTTGAGACTCTTGTGTTGACCGATACTCATCAAGTGGTTTTTTTGTGACCATTGTGTGATCAAATATTATCTAAGGTCGTTCTGGGCCCCCCGACTCTATGTCTTTATTGATCCCATAGCGTGTGTGGTGAGAAATTGCATTGCAAGTCCAAGTCTCGAGCCATTGCTCTAGAACTTGCCCTGAATATTTGTTGAGGTGAAATCCTAAGTGAATTTTGACTTGAGACAGGATTATAGACTCTCCTTGGTCCGAATGATAGCTTGAACACGTCTACAACCTACCAAAGTTCAAAAAAAATCCCTAGTCAACCCTTTTGAGCCTTCAACCTTTTTCCTTCAAGAACCATGATACAAGCCTTTACCTATTCTAAAAGATACCCTCTCTTGGCACCCGATCTTTCCTTAGCACATGGCAAAAGTATAAGTTTGGGGGGAGACACGAGGATTGCAACAAATTGGTAAAAAGGTACGAAAATGAAGAAAAAAGAAAGACAATGAAAAAGAAAGAAAATCAAAAAGACAAAAAGAATACTAAATGTCGAAATGAATAAAAGGGAGTCTAGAAAAGTAAAGAATGAAAGGTGTGGAAAAGTGAGAAAGGAGAAAAAAGTTGAAATATCTAAGAAAGAGTGACAGTGTGTCTCTAACCCCTTGAAAGTAGTGAAAAAACTCAAAAGTCAAGTGGAATTGTGCCAAAATGAAACAAAAGAAGTGTTTTAGGGAAGATGGAACCTACTTAGACTAAACATTGCCTACCCGAAACCAAAAGCCTTCACTATGTCTCCACAAAAGCCTTATATGATCTCTAGTTGAATGAAGTTTAAATTAGTGGTGACTCACATAAGAGGCAAGCATATGGTACTTAGAGTCAGACTTGTGACTTTTCTTTTTGAGCGATGAGTGAATTCCCATTAACCTCGTTATGAGTGCCACTATTCTAAAGGTAAGGTTTGCTTAGGGAAAGCTGAGGATGTGTGAGTTTGGATTCCACAATGACTAAAGTAGCAGAAAGAGTTCTTTGATGTGTTGAGTCAACTCTTGATGCTCTTGTGTCGCACTTAATCTATGGTTTTTAAAAGACTAATTGTTGTTAGTGATTCATTTGTATTGAGGGAAATTGTTAGTCCCAATTGATGCTAGATGATGTCACTTTAGTATAACAGAATTTTCTTGGATTTTCTCTTAAAGGGTGGGTTTTATTTTGTTTGCTTGAGGACATGAAAAGGCTTAAGTTTGGGGGAGTTGATAACTAGGGATTTTGATGCATTTTATACTCCTTCTTGCTTATGTTTTGATTAGAAATTTGTACAAAATAGTTCCAAAAAGGCTCATAAGTTGTGCTTGATTGCAGGTTTGATCAACAAAGTGACAATATGTCAAAGATCAGCTCAGAAAGGGATGAAACTTGCACAAGTACCAAGACAAGACAAAGCTCAGGCAAAGCAGGCCCAATGAAATCGCACACGATTCTGTGTGGTCCGTACAAGTGAGGTTTAGAGAATTTAATTTCCAGGCCAACAGGCAACACGGCCGTATTGGATTTACTGTGGTCTGAATTGGAGTCACCGCGGTCGTACTCGATTTAGTGCGGTCCACAGAACCAAGAATCACAGAAGTTCCAGTTTTGAGTTTGAAGCCAATGCGGTCTGCGCTCCATTTCATGTGGACTGCACTAGAAGCCACCGCGGTCGCATTCGATTCCATATGGTCCACATTGCCTAAGTTCAGAGAGCTGGAATTTTATGTTAAGAGCCTTAGTGTGTTCGCACGCAATTTTGTACGGTACGCACTAGCCCCACAGAGGTATTTTTGTCCAGATTTTCAGCTTTGTATCAATAGCTTCTTTTCCATTTTTAGGTTAAGCATATAGTTACTACTGTTTGCGCTCATGGGTTCCAATATTTTAGCTGCGTTCAGTAATTTTAGCTTCATTCCAACGTTGAATCTTCAAGTTTAATTTATAAATTAACTAATATGAGTTTTTCTTCATCTATTTCTTTGTTTTCTTCTATAATTTTGAGTAGCTAGATCCATAAGCTAGGGTTGTCGCTCAACCGTAGTGTGGGTAATTGATGGCTCTTGTATTTTAGGGCTTGATTGACTATTGGTGTTTGATATTTTGACTACTTTCATGTTTAATTGCTGAATTAGTGGTTGCAAATACTAGTTTGTGTTTAGCTAATTTTGGATCTTCTTGAGAAAGAGAGCCAAAGTCTCTGAAATTGGTCCAACAAGAAACTGGGGTGTACTCAAGAGATTGATATCCCCAATTAAAGGGTTAAAAGTAGAGATAGTAATATCCAACTTGAACCTAGATTGCTTGTGCAAATTTGCATACCCAATTGGTCTTAAGAAAGTCAATTCGGGCAAAATCACTCGAACTACTGAAAGGTATAGAGTGAGTATAATCGAGCAACAGTTACATCATACTCCCCAATTGTGTCAATCTAGCTTTACACTCAAGAATCCATTAACTGACCACCTAGGCAGAAGTCACTACCCTAGTGTCTTTTAATCATTTGAAGAACCCGTAATATTTTACTCTTAGCTTATTTTAGTTTAATTTAGCATTGTAGTTGACAAAATTAGAAGTAAAACAAAAACCCAAAAATATTTAGAAGTGCAATTTGAAACACACACACGACTCTAAATTAGATAGATACCTCACTCGATCTTCTAGCTCTGTGTTGAAATTGATCCAGACCCTAAATTGGGTAAAAGCTGCTTTGACCTCTCTCGCTACTCAATAATAGTGCAGGGTAGGCCTCGATCAACTATTGCACTAGAATAACCTTTGTTGGGAAATATTAAGTGTAGAGCCGCTCGTGGTGGAGATGTGGATCGAGCGGGTACATTGTCATGAGGCACCCAACCTCTTGGCTTGAGGTTCAAGAAGTACCTCCTCAACTTTCTCATCCTTTCCGCCTAAATCCTCCAAAGGAATATTTATGAGATCGTTGTTTGCCGCCATGGTTGTACCTAAAATTTCTCACACAAGTTAGTAACATGGAAGGAAAAGAAGATATCCAAAAAACAAACACTATATAGCTAACACTATTTTAACTCTCCGTCAACGGTGCCAAAAATTGATCAATATCCAATCTGCACTCAATAGTGAGTGGAAACGATCATTAGATTGATAGTACCCAACAAGAGTCAGGGTTGATTTCCACAGAGAGTCACTTGGGGTGTTAGGAGTAGAAACTTGATGAAAACGAATGGATTATTTAAATTTGCACATCCAAAAAAGGTTCTAATTTCTACTTCTACTATTACTCTAACAATTGTAAGCTAAGAAAAGAAACTAGAAACGAATGATTATTTTTTGGTGTTTTTTCAAATAGTTAAAATCCTACGGATATGACCATAACCTAGGTGTTCGTCTAATGGGTTAAATATGTTCATACTTTTTTTGTTGGTTGGGGTGAATTATAGCACTCAACTCTATGTTACCCAGTCAATACCTCTCGGTCAACGAGTGCTTTTGCTCAATTCCTGTCACGACCCCAACCCGGTCATGATGGCGCCCAGCACACTACCTGGCAAGAACGACCATTTATTTATATTCATTCCAACTGATAACCCGATGATGATAAATAAAACAGTAAATCACTAAGACATTTAAGTCCAGATTCAAAAAAATACTGATGAAAATACTGAAGTTTAACAATACATAGAATATAGCCCAACCATGGACCCGGTGTCACGAACATGAGCCTCTACATACAGAGTGTCACCCTACTACATAGTCTGTCTAAAAAAATCTGATAGTGCAGAAATAAAAGATAAGGAAAGAGGGAGAAGTCAACGGCTGCGAACGCCATGCAGCTACCTCGACACTCCCGGAAGCAAATCTACTGATCACTGAATCTACTCAGCCTCAGAAGAAGAACCTGAATCTGTACGCAAGGTGCAGGGAGTAAAGTGAGTACTCCGACCCAGTGAGTAATAAACATAACTAAAGTTTGAAAGTAAGGAAACACAGAAAATGCACAATGTAATTCTATATCTAGCAATTTAGATCCACATAAGTGAAAGCAGTAACCAACAAGTATTACAGTCATAGAAGAATGCATGAAAGATGCAACACACACAACGATACACTCTAGTACCCGCTACGGCGTGCATCCTACTCCACATATTTAACATCGACGACGCTTACTAGGGGTGTGTACACGCTCCGGAGGGGCTCCTACAGCCTAAGTGCAATATCAGCCATGTCGTGGCATCAAACAGGCTCACGGCCTCAATATCAATATATCATCGCTGCGGCATGCAGCCCGATCCATAACAAGGAAATCATCCTCAAAATCGAGTCCTCGACCCATCTCAGTCAAATAAATGCATAGCTAATCGGGCATGACATACTATCGGGATCTCAGCCCTCTTATCCTTTTTCATTTAATATTCATGATTAAAAAAAACACAGTTCTTGTTTTATTTCAATAGTAGAAAACATGATTGAGAGTATGTGATATGCACACAAGTGAGGTAAAACACATAAGGATCCCCTAAGGATTCTACAGGTCGGCACAAGGCCCCAAACACGGCAATAAGCCCAATTCACAGTGATAAGGTATGCGTCTCAATCGCCCATATAGTAGATATCACACTCGGGATGGACCAAGTCTCAATCTCCAATAGTAAATGACCCCGCACTCATCGTGACATGCGTGTCACGCCTCAATATAGCATTAAGACGGGGTTTCAAACCCTCAGAGCAGCAGTTACATCAATTACTCACCTCAAACCGGCCACAAGACTAGTCCTCTAAGCCTTTTCCTCTCGAATCAACCTCCTCATGCGCCGAATCTGACCAAAACCACAAGTAATAAGTTATAATAAGCTAATGGAACATAACCCAACTGAAAGAACTCAAAAAACACCCAAAAACACGAAGTTGGCAAAATCCGAGCCCCGGGCCCACTTCTCGAAAAATTACAAAATTCACATCACCGGATTCCTCGTCTCGCCACGAGTCCGTACATATAAAATTCATCAAAATCGGAGTTCAAATGCTCCCTCAAATCCTATTTTCTCATTTAAAACCCCAAGCCCTAGTTCTTCAATTTTTCACACAATTTTCCAAGAATTAAAGGTAGATTCTTTAATAAAATAGCATTTCTAGGTCACGAGACTTACCTCCAATCAATTCCTTTCAAAACTCTCTTCAATTTCTACCCAAAAGCTCTTGAGGTGGTTCAAAAATGGAGGAAATATCAAATGGGTCGCGGATGAAATGTCCTTATAAAACCCTTCTGTAATTGCCCAGATTCTTCTATGCGAACGCGAGACCTCCCTCGCATTCGCGATGACCAAAATTCCAGCTGACAAAAATGCCCTTCGCGAACGCGTCTGGTCTCCCACGAACGCGAAGGCTTAGGCCCCCAGACTTACGCAAACGCGGCCAATCAACACGAACGCGTTGAACACACAACTCGCCCTCTATTTTTCTTCTACGCGGACGCGTGCCCAGCAACGCGAATGCGATGCCCCACTGCCTTAACCTGCGCGAACACGTAGCCCTAACGCGAACGCGATGAACAACTTCCTGCCCTCTCAACTTAACTCTACGCGTCCGCGACACTTACCACGCGAACGCGAAGGCCTAAAATAGCCTACAACTGTTGTTGCATTTTCTGCAACACTCCAAGTCTAATTTCTTCCGTTTGATCACTCGGAATCAACCCGAGGCCCCCGGGACCTCAACCAAAAATACCAACATACCCCAAAACATCATACAAACTCGTTCCAATCATCAAAAAACGTCAAACAACACAAAAATCATCAATTCACCACGGATTCAAGCTTAAGTTTACCAAATTCTTCCGAAACTTACATTCGATCAAAAACCCGATCAAACGATGTCCGAATGACCTGAAATTTTGCACACACATCCAAAATCACCTAAAGATGCTACATCAACTCCATTCCGACCCTCAGATCAAAATCTCACCTATCAACCGGAATTTGCCAAAATTCAAATTTCGCCAAATTCAAGCCTAATTCTACACTGGACCTCCAAATTCAATTCCGATCGCACTCCTAAGTCACAAATCAACCCCCGAAGCTGACCGAATCACCGAAATTCACATACGAGCCCTCTAACTATATAGTCAACTGTCGATTGACTTTTCCAAAACAAGCTTCCTTCTAAGAGGCTAAGTGCCTTATTTCCAACTAAAACCAATCCACTTCTACCCGATCAACTCAAATACTGATATTGAAACATAGAGCAACATAATATGAGGGAAACGGGGTGGTAACTCACATGACAACAGGCCGGGTCATCACATCCTCCCCAACTAAAACAAACGCTCGTCCTCGAGCGGGTCAAGAAACATACCTAGGGTCTCAAACAAGTGAGGACATCTGCTCCGCATCTCGCGCTCGGTCTCCCAAGTAGCCTACTCCACGGGCCGACCTCTCCACTGCACCTTCACCGAAGCTATATCCTTTGACCTCTGTCTCCGAACCAGATGACCCAAAATAGCCACTGGCTCCACATCATAGGTCAAATCATCATCCAACTGTACTTTACAGAAGTCCAACACATGAGATGGGTCCCCAACATACTTCCAGAGCATAGACACATGAAATACCGGGTGAACTCCCGACAGGCTGGGTGGCAAAGCAAGCATATAGGCCACCTCCCCAATCCTCCTAAGTATCTCAAAAGGGCTAATGAACCTCGGACTCAGCTTCCCTTTCTTCCCAAACCGCATGACGCCCTTCATAGGCGAAACCTTCAACAATACCTTCTCGCCCACCATATAAGATACATCTCGGACCTTCTGGTCCGTATAGCTCTTCTGACGCGACAGAGCTGTACGAAGTCTCTCCTGGATCACTTTCACCTTATCTAAGGCATCCTGGACCAACTCTGTCCCCAACAACCTAGCCTCGCCGGGCTCAAACCAACCAACCAGAGATCTACACCGTCTCCCATATAAGGCCTCATATGGCGCCATCTGAATGCTGGATTGATAGCTGTTATTGTAAGAAAACTCTGCAGGTGGCAAGAAATCAGCCCTAGAACCTCCGAAACCAATAACACAGGCACGCAACATGTCCTCTAATATCTGAATGGTACGCTCGGACTGCCCGTCCGTCTGAGGATGAAACGCTGTGCTAAACTCTACCTGTGTACCCAACTCTAGCTGAAAAGTCCTCCAGAACTGAGAAGTAAACTGAGTACCCCTATCTGATATAATGGAAACTAGGATCCCATGCAACCGTACAATCTCCCGGATGAAAATCTCTGCTAACTGCTCCGAAGAATAGGTGGTACACACCGGAATGAAGTGCGTGGACTTGGTCAGCCGATCCATAATCACCCAAATCAAATCAAACTTCCTCGCTGTCTGAGGGAGACCACTCACAAAGTCCATAGTAATCCTCTCCCACTTCCACTCGGGAATATCCATGCGCTAAAGCACACTACCGGGCCTTTGATTATCATACTTGACCTGCTGACAATTGAGACACCGAGCTACATAACTCACAATATCCTTCTTCATTTTCCTCCGCCGGTGATGCTATCTCAAATCCTGATACATCTTTGTGACACTTGGATGAATAGAATACTGTGAGTTGTGGGCCTCCTCCAATATCAACTCCCGAAGCCCATCCACATTAGGCACGCAAATCCGGCCCTGCATTCTCAACACACCATCACTATCAATGGTCACATCCCTGGCATCATCATGCTGAACTCTGTCCTTAAGGACAAGCAAATGTGGATCATCATACTGGTGCTCTCTAATGCGGTCATACAAGGAAGACCGAGATACCACACAAGCCAACATCCGACTAGGCTCCAAAATATCTAGACTTACCATCCGATTGGCCAAAGCCTGACATAAACTGCAAAGGGCCTCTCCCCAATTAGAATGTATGCCAAACTACCCATACTCACCGCCTTTCGGCTCAAAGCATCGGCCACTACATTGGCCTTCCCCGAATGATATAAAATGGAAATGTCATAATCCTTGAGCAACTCAAGCCATCTCCGCTGCCTCAAATTAAGATCCTTCTGTTTGAACAAATGCTGAAGACTGCGATGATCGGTATACACCTCACAAAATGCGCCATATAAGTAGTGCCTCCAAATCTTCAAAGCATGGACTATAGCAGCTTACTCCAAAACATGTACGGGGTAGTTTTTCTCATGAGGCTTCAATTGACGAGAAGCATATGAAATAACTCTACCCTCCTGCATCAACACACATCCGATCCCAACTCTCAAAGCATCACAATACACTGTGTAAGAACCTGAAGCTGATGGAAAAACTAACACTGGAGCTGTGGTCAAAGCTGTCTTGAGCTTCTGAAAGCTCTCCTCGCACTCGTCCGACCATACAAATGGTGCACGCTTCTGCGTCAACTTGGTCAAGGACAAAGCAATAGATGAAAAGCCCTGGACAAACCGGCGATAATACCCTGCCAACCCGAGGAAACCCTGATTCTCCGTGGCTGAGGACAGTCTAGGCCAACTCTGCACCGCATCTATCTTCTTTGTGTCAACCTGAATACCATCACTAGACACCATGTGTCCTAGAAAAGCCACAGACCCAAGCCAGAACTCACACTTAGAGAACTTTACACAAAGTTTTTCCTCCCTCAATCTCTGTAATACTACTCTCAAATGCTGAGCATGTTCCTCCTGGCTACGCGAGTACACTAGGATGTCATCAATAAAAACAATCACAAATGAATCCAGATACGGCTGAAACACGCTGTTCGTCAGATACATGAACGCGGCTGGGGCATTAGTCAGCCAAAAAGACATAACTAGAAACTCATAATGCCCATATCTCGTCCTAAAAGTTGTCTTCATAATATCAAAATCCCTAATCTTCAGCTGGTGATAGCCTGAACAAAGATCAATCTTCGAGAATACCCTCGCTCCCTGGAGCTGATAAAACAAATCATCAATGCACGGTAGTGGATACTTGTTCTTCACTGTCACCTTGTTTAACTGCCTGTAGTCAACGCACATCCTCATTGTGCCATCTTTCTTCTTGACAAACAAGACTGGTCCACCCCACGGTGACACACTCGGGCGAATGAACCCCTTATCTAGGAGTTCTTGAAGTTGCTCTTTCAATTCCTTTAACTCAGCTGGTGCCATACGATAGGGAGGAATAGAGATGGGCTGAGTGCTTGACACTAGATCAATACCGAAATCAATGTCCCTGTCCGGCGGCATGCCCGGCCGGTATACTGGAAACACATCAAGGAAATCCCTCACAACGGGAACCGAATCAAGACTAGGAGTCTCAGCTCCGACATCCATCACAAATGCCAAATACGATAAACAACCCTTCCCAACCATTCGCTGGGCCTTTAAGAAAGAGATTACCTTGTTGGGTACATAATCAGTCAAACCACGCCACTCAATCCTCAGAACACCTGGCATAGCCAAGGTGACTGTATTTGCATGACAGTCCAGAATAGCATGACACGGAGATAACCAGTCCATGCCCAGAATAACATCGAAGTCTACCATTCTCAAAAGCAACAAATCAACTTGGGTCTCCAGACCCCCAATAGTAACAAGACAGGACCGATACAGATGGTCCACAACAAGAGTATCAACCACCGGGGTAGATACATACACAGGTAAAGCAAGACACCCTCGGGTCGTACCCAGATGATGGGCAAAATATGAAGATATATAAGAGTATGTAGATCCGGAATCAAATAAAATAGAATCATCCCTGTGGCATACTGAGATAATACATGTAACAACTGTATCAGATGCAATGGCGTCCCTTATGTCTGGAAGAGTATAGAATCGAGCCTGACCACCACCAGATCGGTCTCCACCCCTAAGGCGACCCTTAGCTGACTGGCCCCCACCCCTACCTGACTGGGAGGGTGCTGAAGTAGATGGAGTAGAAGAGGAGGGCTGATCCTTCTACTGAGACCGACCACCACGAAACCGAGGACACTGTCTCCTCATGTGGCCAAACTCACCGTACTCGAAGTAACTACCCGGTGCTGGAGAAGGGGACTGAAGGGAACCCCTCACACCGGAATGACCAGCCGATGCGCTCTGCGCAGAAGAACCCTGAGCTGAATGGGCATATGATGAGCTCTGAGCTGGGAGGGCACTAAATGAAGACTGGCCCTGCCGGAAACCCTGATGACCGCGGCCTAATGACTCCCCGCGGTACTCTTGACGAGCTGACTGATGAGGCCTAAAAGAATGACCTCTACTCTGCTGAGCCTGGCCCCTAGACGGAGCACCACTGAAGCTACCTGATCTTCGAGGCCTCTTGTCCTCCCTCTCCTCTCTCTCCTGACGGCAAGCTATCTCAATATCACGAGCAATATCCACTGCATCCTCAAAGGTATGACTCAGGATCCTCTCTCGAGTCTTCAAAATATGGATGGGATAAATGAGTTCGTCCACAAACTGCCTAATCCTTTCCTGATCAGTCGGGACCATCCATGGAGCATAACGAGCCAACTCCGAAAAATCTCACCTTATACTGTGACACAGTCATATCTCCATGACGAAGCCACTCAAACCGTCTCCGCAGCTCCTCCCTCTAAGACTGCGGTACCTACTTCTCTAGGAAGATAGTGGAGAACTCCTGCCATGATAAGGGCACTGCACCTATCAGCCTACGCCGCTCATATGCCTCCCACCAAAGTAAAGGCTGCTCCTGAGAACTGAAAGGTAGTAAATGATACCCTGCTCGACTCCAAAATCCCTGCAGTCCGAAGCATACGTCGACACTTGTCGAGAAAACCTTGGGTATCCTCGCCCGGAACACCACTAAAAGTATGAGATAAGAGCCTACTGAACCTCTCAAGACGACGCTGCTCATCGTCTGGCATCGCTGGAACCACATCACCCTGAGCCAGGGCAACCGGCTGAACTGGGGCAACTTGCTGAGCTGGTGGCGTCTCTGGTGTCTGCAAACCCTGCACTACCTGCTCAGGTGTACGAGCAGCAGGGGTCTGATGACCACCCCCGGTCTGTGAGGTAGCTGCGGCGGTAGCGGCTGAGACTACCTGAGCCAGGCCAGTGCAAACCGATAGAATCTGAGCTAGGGCCTCCTGAAGACCCGAAATCACAATAGGCACAGCTGGTGCCTGAGCAGGTGCTGCTGGAGTCTCTACAACTGGAGGCTGGTCCTGAATGGGGGCAACTGGTGGGTCAACTGGTGCTGCCCCTGTTGCTCTGCCTCGACCACAACCACGGTCGCGTCCACAACCTCTAGTGGGTGGCAATGGTGGTCGTCCGCCACGTCCGGTAGCACGGCTTCTCGCTATCTGCAAGAGAATGGAATACAGAAATTTAGTTCTTGGATCAACAAAGTCGCACAACAAGTATTTCAAGAATTTGAACTTTTCCTAAATGTTCTGTAGCCTCTCAAGGATAAATACAGACGTCTCCAAACCGATCCACGAGACTATACTAAACCGGCTCATGATTCGTGAGACCAAGTAATCTAGGCTCTGATACCAACTTGTCACGGCCCCAACCCGGTCATGATGGCGCCCAGCATACTACCAGGCAAGCCCGACCATTTATTTATATTCATTCCAATTGATAACCCGATGATGATAAGTCAAACAGTAAATCACTAAGACATTTAAGTCCAGATTAAAAAAATACTGATGAAAATACTGAAGTTTAACAACACATAGAATATAGCCCAACCATGGACCCGGTGTCACGAACATGAGCCTCTACATATAGAGTGTCACCCTAATACATAGTCTGTCTAAAAAAAATCTAATAGTGCAGAAATAAAAGATAAGGATAGAGGGAGAAGTCAACGGCTACGAACGCCATGTAACTACCTCGACACTCCCGGAAGCAAATCTGCTGATCACTGAATCTACTCAGCCTCAGAAGAAGAACCTGGATCTGTACGCAAGGTGCAGGGAGTAAAGTGAGTACTCCAACCCAATGAGTAATAAACATGACTAAAGTTTGAAAGTAAGGAAACATAGAAAATGCACAATGTAATTGTATATATAGCAATTTAGATCCACATAACTGAAACCAGTAACCAACAAGTATTAAAGTCAAGGAAGAACGCATGAACGATGCAACACACATAACGGTACACTCTAGTACCTGCTGCGGCGTGCAGCCCGCTCCATATATTTAACGTCGACGGCGCTCACTGGGGGTGTGTACAGACTCCGGAGGGGCTCCTACATCCCAAGCGCAATATCAGCCATGTCGTGGCATCAAACAGGCTCACGGCCTCAATATCAATATATCATCACTGCGGCGTGCAGCCTGATCCAAAACAAGAAAATCATCTCCACAATCAGGTCCTCGACCCATCTCAGTCAAATAAATGCATAGCCAATCGGGCATGACATACTATCGGGATCTCAACCCTCTTATCATTTTTCATTTAATATTTATGATTAAAAAAACACAGTTCTTGTTTTATTTCAATAGTAGAAAACATGACTGAGAGTATGTGATATGCACACAATTAAGGTAAAACACATAAGGATCCCCTAAGGATTCTACAGGTCGGCACAAGTCCCCAAACACGGCAATAAGACCAATTCACAGTGATAAGGTATGCGTCTCAATCGCCCATATAGTAGAAATCACACTCGGGATGGACCAAGTCTCAATCCTCAATAGTAAACGACCCCGCACTCATCGTGGAATGCGTGTCACGCCTCAATGTAGCTTTACGATGTGAATGTCCGGGGTTTCAAACCCTAAGGGCAGCAGTTACATCAATTACTCACCTCAAACCGGCCACAAGACTAGTCCACTAAGCCATTTCCTCTCGAATCAACCTCCTCGCGCGTCGAATCTGACCAAAACCACAAGGAATATATTATAATAAGCTAATGGAACATAACCCAACTGAAATAACTCGAAAAACACCCAAAAATACGAAGTTAGCAAAACCCAAGCCCCGAGACCACTTCTCGAAAAATTACTAAATTCACATCACCGGATTCCTCATCTCGCCACGAGTCCGTACATATAAAATTCATCAAAATCGGAGTCCAAACGCTCCCTCAAATTCCATATTCTCATTTAAAAACTCAAGCCCTAGTTCTTCAATTTTTCACCCAATTTTCCAAGAATTAAAGGTAGATTCTTCAATAAAATAGTGTTTCTAGTTCACGAGACTTGCCTCCAATCGATTCCCGTCAAAACTCTCTTCAATTTCTATCCAAAAGAACTTGAGGTGTTTCAAAAATGGAGGAAATATCAAATTGGTCGCGGATGAAATGTCTTTAGAAAACCCTTGTGTAATTGCCCAGATTCTTCAATGCGAACGCGAGACCTCCCTCGTGTTCGCGATGACCAAAATTCGAGCTGACAAAAATTCCCTTCGCGAACGCATATGGTCTCCCGCGAACGCGAAGGCTTAGGCCCCCAGACTTACGCGAACGCGGCCAATCAACGCGAATGCGTTGAACACCCAACTGGCCCTCTATTTTTCTTATACGCGGATGCGTGCCCAGCAACGCGAACACGATGCACCACTGCCTTAACCTACTCGAACGCATAGCCCTAACGTGAACGCGATGAACAACTTCCTTCCCTCTTAGCTTAACTCTACACGTCTACGACACTTACCACGCAAACGCGAAGGCTTAAAATAGCCTGCAACTGCTGTTGCATTTTCTGCAACACTCCAAGTCCAATTTCTTCCGTTTGATCACCCGGAATCACCCCGAGGCCCCCGGGACCTCAACCAAAAATACCAAAATACCCCAAAACATCATACAATCTCGTTCCAATCATCAAAACACGTCAAACAACACAAAAAATATCAATTCACCACGGATTCAAGCCTAAGTTTATCAAATTTTTCCGAAACTTATATTCGATCAAAAACTCGACTAAACGACGTCCGAATGACCTCAAATTTTGCACAAACATACAAAATCATCTAGCAAAGCTACAGCAACTCTCAGAATTCTATTCCGACCTTCGGATCAAAATCTTACCTATCAATCGAAATTTGCCAAAATTCAAATTTTGCCAATTCAAGCCTAATTCTACACCGGACCTCCAAATTTAATTTCGATCGCACTCTTAAGTCACAAATAAACCCCCGAAGCTAACTGAATCACCAGAATTAACATACGAGCCCTTTAACTATATAGTCAACTTCCGGTTGACTTTTCTAAAATAAGCTTTCTTCTAAGAGGCCAAGTGCCTTATTTCCAACTAAAACCAATCCACTTCTACCTGATCAACTCAAATACATATATTGAAACATAGAGCAACATAATATGGGGGAAACGGGGCGGTAACTCACGTGACGACGGGCCGGTTCGTCACAATTCGGCTGTCTAAAGTTCAAATGGATATCAAACAAAATAGTTGATATGAGCTCTGGTAGGGTTCTCACTATCTCTAGTTTGAACACTTTAATTAGGCTAATCAAACTCTCAATTAATCATATTCCTTATTATCCAAGTTATCATAGACTATGTCCATCTTTATCAAGTAGAAAACTAATTCAAAAAGGTATGAATCAATGTTTGCAACCATTAATTCTAAAATTGAAGCATGAACTAAGCTAAGTAATCAATACTCAATCATGAGAAAACAATAAATTAAATACCCATAAGATTTACACAGTAGGGTTGGGTCACAACCCTACTAATAATCTACCTACTCATAGTAGGAATTGAAAAAAATAAAAAATAGATACTAACTAAACTCATAATCAAAGATTTGAATGATAAAATACAATGTTTAAACACTAAAATAATCACAAACGTCCTAAAATGGCAAAATGTATCAGCTAAAGAAACTCAATTTTTGAAACGTGACTTAAAATGTGAAACTCGTCTATTTATAGTGGCCCAAAATTCGCTAACAAGAATGCCCCTCGAGAGGTTCTTTGGCAGCACAATTCCATGTGCAGTCCGGAGATTTCTTCAGTTGGTAGGAGCTTGGATTCTGCTGCTGCACATTTTTGGATTGCGGCTGCAAAGCATCTTCTGTGACCGCACAATTCTTGTGCATTCTGCACTTCAACAAGGCCTCCGGTCTTAGTCTTTTGCACACTCTCTGAACTTTAAATTATTCGTTAGTGCAATGATTCATGTGTGGTCCGCAAATTGGCCAAAGTCCTACTGGGTTCTTTCACTTGGTCATCAACCTCAGATGGAATTCTACTGTCCGAACTTTCTTCTGCAGCCGTAGAAATCCTTTTGCCAACCGCACTTCTTTTGATTATGTCCCTGTTATTGCCTTGTGATCCAGATTACTGTTTTTAATCGGAATTCAGCATATGATATCAAACTTCCAACATTCCTGGAATTCACATACTTTTATTAGTTTCGGGAACATAAATCAATACTTTCAGACTAATATAAAAGTAAAAATATGCTAATAAGTAGTCAAAATCCCCAATATCACTCTACTCCTGGTAGTGGCTACAACATGGGGCTCTGGCTCCTCCTGGGCTAAATATGTTGTATGTGTTCCCACCATCTGTGAGAGAACTAGAATGTAATGATTCAAATCTCAATGATAGAATAAAATCGAATGATAAGGAAAGAAAGAAGTAAAAATTTTCCTAAAACTCTATGGCCTTTAGAAGATAACTACAGAAGTCTACGTACCAATCCTCCAGACCCTACTAAGCTTTCTCATGACTCATAAGACCTAAGCAATCTAATGCTATGATACCAACATGTCATGACCCGGAATCCCAAACTCAGGGTCGTGATGGTGCCTAATATCCACATGCTAAGCACGCCAACGTATAGTAATAAATTAATCAATTTTAGCAGTTAAACAAAAGACAATAATGATAGATAATGAGAAATAAGAACTAAGTCTAATACAACATTAATATAAACCACGTGATAATTCTACTCCTAAAAATATGGAATCATGAGTACACGAGCAACAGGAAGTCTACAAACAGAGTCAAAAATAAATATAATTGTTTGAAAGGGAAAATCTCTAAAAGTGGGAAATGGAAGGGGATTTCAAGGTCTATGAACGACAACAGATCTACCTCGAGTCTCCTATGTAAAGATGATTTGAGCTGAAGCACATCAAGCACCGTTGGGACCAATACCACTATCTACACAAGAAGTGTAGAAGTATAGTATGAGTACAACTGACCCATTTGCATCCATAAGCATAGAGCCCAATTTCGAGGAGGTAGTGACGAGATTATGACAAGACACATACGTAATAAAACATGTGCAAGTATATTTAAAGCACTAGAATAACAACGAAATGATAATTACTAACATGTAATAAAGGGAAGACACGAAATAATGCAAATGTGACAGACACAAAATAACCAAGTAAATCAACAAAACCGGAAATCAGTTATATCAATGATATAAAAATGCCATGATATTACTCTTCGTGCTTTTACTCTCGTCATCACCATGCAATAATATGAATATAATGGCATGGCATAACACTTTGTACGTTTACTCTTATCCTCACCATGTAATAATATGAATGAAATGATACGGAATTACACTTTATGATTTTAGTCTAATCCTCACCATGTAATAATATACATCCAAACAATAAACAGAGCAACGAATGATTTAATTTCAGTTGTGGTTCCAAGATATCGAACTTCAACTTCCAAATGTCCATTATCTTTAACATAAGCAATAAATACGAAAAGAATAATTAAAGAAGTAATAACTAGCATAATCATGGATAATATAACTAACGAAATAATATAATACAAAGAAACAAGTTCCGCCTGCATGCTTTAACCCAATTGACAACGCATAAGTACTCGTCACCTCACATATATGTTGTACTCACACATAAAACACTTAACAAATATACCAATAAATCTCAATCTCTCATTTCAAGGTTAACCACGAAACTCTTACCTCGCTGCGCAATCAAACAAATAAACCAACCACGGCTTTTCCTTTTAAACAAGCCTCCAAACCAAATAAATTTATCAAATTATCGATCAACTGGTTCAAAATAAACTTCATAAACTACTTATCAATGATAAAGTCCAATTTTGATCAATTTTCAAAAAGTCAATAAAAGTCAACCCCAAGCCCACATGGTCGAAACTCAATTACCATTCAGCCTCGAGCCCGGTTATGAAATTTGTTTCGTAATCTGACCTCAATTTGAGGTTTAGATCTCTATTTTACAAATTTTTCCAATTCTACCCAAATCCTTAATTTGTACCATGCAAATCCTAAATTTTAAGTTGAAATCACATGAAAAGTAATGAGTAATTGAAAGGAAATGGAGTAAAGTCACTTACCAATGACTTTGAGAAGAAAAGTCACTTAGAAAATCGCATCTAGAGTGTTTAGGGTTGAGAAATGATGTAAAATGAGCTAAGTTCTTTTTTTACTCTTTTACCCAGCTGTAGATGTTGCAATTGTGATGTCTTTTTCGCAAGTGCGAAAATCACAAATGGAAGACAAAGGTCAGAAATGCGAACCCTGTCTCAAAATCCCCAGAAGTCGAAAATGTGACTTTTAGCTCACAAATGCAAAAACAAAACCACCTTCGCAAATGCGGCAGTATTCTTTCACAAATGCAAAGTGTCATGACCCAAACCGATTAGCCGCGGTGGGTACCTGAGTCCTACCTATCAAACACCCCTAAGCATGTGTTCAAGATATGAACCTGAATAACATCTGATGTATTATGAAAATAATATAGATAAAGGAAATTCACCAACAAGGCATATGTACGTATACATGCAGAATACAATGGGCGAGCCGGCAAGGCTACTTTAGATAACTATACATCTAAAAATTAAAGTCGGCAAGGCCATATACAACCCAACTAGACACACTATGTACAGGCCTCTAATAGAAACATAATTGTATAAAGACGGGACTGAGCCACGTCATACATATATACATACATACATATACATATATACATACATATACATATATACATATATATATATATATATATATATATATATATATATATATATATATATATATATATATATATATATATATATATATATATATATACACACACAAACGTATCGTGCCAAAATCAAAAGCAGCTCCAGATCAAGTGGAGCACGGCAACTCTCGCTGATAAGGGGGACCGCCAGCTTGCCTACCTGCACCTGCGGGTATGAAATGCAGGCCTTGTGAAATAGAGCGTCAGTAAGAAAAACGTACTGAGTATGTAAGGCATGAAATTTAGTTCGTAAAAGACATAGATGAAACATGGAATAAGGAAATACATCTTTAAATCTGAATAACTTTGTAAATTCTAAAACGTTTATAATGTCATGCAGGTGCGTATAAATGTTGTGCCATGCATACGTATGGTTGTACATAATATCATCAAGTCACTGAGGGCATCCCATTATATCTTCTCGGCCACTGTGGGCAATATCATCAACATATACCAGTTGATCAGGTAGTGGTGCATATATAACACCGTAATCTTTTACCATATCCCATATACATATATTTAGATATATACGCATATACAACGCCATCTAGTCATGGGTCAATTCGCATGTATAAATGAGTGAAATGTATGTGAAATACGTAATAATATTAATATTTCTTCCGGATAAACTCTTTCAACTGTGTATTATTCTGAGACCCATGAATATAAGATAATAATTTTTTTTATGGGGAATCAAGAATATAGACACCCCTACTATTTTTATGAATAGAGTAATTTATGAAAACTTTGTATTTTCTCGTTTTTTCAGTATAATTTGGATCATGCCAAAATAAAGAAAAGAGGGCCTTAACATACCTGTTCTTGGAAATATTTGAACGGAATGAAGCTTCTGCTTCTGAATCCTTGAATGAAAGTTGTGGTTGCTTCTTCGAAATTTCAATCGAAATTGGCTTGGATTTGAAATTTTTGACGAATTGATTCTGCTCTAACGTTTTTTGGTTTTAAAATCAAAGTCACAATGAGATGTAGTCTAAATATTAACTTTGTTCCAACAAAGTTTTGCTTCTGTTTCTACACTTCTTTTGAGTTAAGGTTAATACATTAACCATTATCCATGTTCTGATCCTAAATTAAATAAGATTCCTACTAAAGTTGCATTTTACCTTTGGTGGCCACATGGACTTAAATGACTTAAGAGTCATGTTTAGCCATTGTGGCTTTATGCCACGTGGAAGGGTGTGGGAAGATTATTAACCTTTAGTTAACTGATTAATATTATATTATCCGGTAATTAATTAATTACCCGCATAATTTAAAATTTATCATAAATTACTTAAAATTTTATTTATTTTTTAAAATAATTCATATATATTTTATATACTGTACTATCGTGGTCGTATGGTACCTTTCATGATAATAGTTCATAATTATCGGGTATTATCGTCCAAACCGTATTTTATTTCAAATTGGCCATTTTCAACGAACTCATTTTCTTTAATTTATGTACCCCTTTATCCTTCATAATACTTATTTATTGCTTGTTATAAATAATATAAATGTGTTAATGTCAAGATGATCTCATCCTGAGTCTACGTCAATTAACCGAAGACGAAACTTTTAACGTTCGAAAACGCGAGATGTTACATCTTTCCCCTCTTAGAAACATTCGTCCTCGGATGTTTAACTCCTTGAGACCTATATAACCTTGGCAGGGTCGCCGTTGTAACAATACGATTACCAACTCTCTCTGTAGAAGCTTAATAATCCAACTCCACACCAGACCACAATTATCAATAACGACAATGGTCACACACGACCAACGACAATAACCAATACAAGAATTTGTACACGTACCTTATGGTTATGATGCCTTCGTTGAAATCTTTTCTCGAGGTGGAAACAAGTAGGGATATCTAGACATCATATTTTCCTCGGCTTCCCAAGTCATTTGTTCCACATTGTTGTTCCTCCAAAGTACTTTCGCGAAGGCTACCTCCTTATTCTGTAGCTTACGGATTTGTCGGTCTAGGATGGCAACTGGAATTTCCTTGTATGATAAGTCCTCTATAATCTGTACGTCGTTCATGGATACTACTCGGGTAGGATTGCCAATGCAATTTCGTAATATAGATATGTGAAAAATCGGATGGACAAACTCTAATTCTGAGGGCAATTCTAACTGATAAGCTACTTTGCCCACTCTCCAACTGATCCTATAAGGCCCAATATACCATGTGATAAGTTTGCCATTCTTTCCAAATCTCATCACTCCCTTCATAGGTGACACCTTTAAGAATACCCAGTCATCAACCCCGAACTCTATATCTCATCGCCACACATCAGAATATGACTTCTGACGACTCTAAGCTGTCAATAATCGATCCCGGATAAGCTTTACTTTTTCTATGGGTTGCTCAACCATGTCTGGCCCATGTAATTTGCATTCTCCAACATCTAACCACCCTATAGATGACCTACACTTCCGTCCGTAAAGAGCTTCATATAGAGCCATCTAAATACTTGAATGGTAACTATTATTATATGCGAACTCAATAAGCGGAAGATGATCATCCCAGCTACCTTTGAAGTCTATTACACAAGCTCGTAACATATCCTCCAGTGTCTGAATAGTACGCTCAGCCTATCCGTCTGTCTGTGATGAAATATTGTAGTAAGACTTACTTGAGTCCCCAATCCTTTTTGGAAGGACTTCCACAAGTTAGCTGTAAATTGAGCTCCTTTATCTGAGTTAATCGATACAAGAACACCATGCAGTCGTATTATTTCATTAATATAAAATCTTGCATAATCCTCTAAGGGATATGTAGTCCTAACGGGAAGAAAATAGGCTGACTTTCTAAGCCTATCAACAATCACCCATATCGAATCGAACTTACGCTGGGTACGAGGTAAGCCTACGATGAAGTCCATATTGATTACTTCCCATTTTCAAGCCGGAATCTCCATAGCCGGCAATAGTCCACTGGGGTTTTGATGCTTAATCTTAACCTGCTGACAGTTAGGACATTGAGCAACAAATTCTGTTATATCTTTTTTCATTCCGTGCCACTAATATACTTCCCTGATCTCATGATACATCTTTGTCACTCCTGGATGGATAGAATAACGAGAATAGTGAGTTTCTCCCATAACCCGTCGATGTAGCTTTGCAACATTACGCACACATAATCATCCTTGATATATGAGGACCCTATCTTCTATAATTTCAAACAATGTCTTCTCCTTCTGAAAAGTAATATCCCTATATTGAACTAGCACAGGATCCTCGTACTGTAGTTCCTTTACTTTAGGTACTGAAGAGGATGTTGTCGTATCCTGAAAAGTAATTCCAATGTCACATGAGTCCAGTAACCAAACTCCAAGACTAGCTAGCTGATGAAACTCATGGGCTATTCCCCTCTTTTTTGGATGTAAATACGACAGGCTACCTATAGATCTATGGCTGAGGGTGTCGGCTACTATGCTCGACTTCCCCGGATGGTATAAAATATCAACATCATAGTCTTTAAGTAGCTCCAACCATCTCATTTAACGAAGATTCAATTTATTTTGCTTGAAGATGTACTGGAGGCTCTTATAATCCATATAGATATCAAGATGAATGTCATACAAGTAGTGCCTCCGCATATATAGTGCATGAATCACCGCAGCTAACATTAAATTGTTTATCGGGTAGTTCTTCTCATGCTTTCTTAGTTGTATAGAAGCACAAGCCACAAACTTACCATGCTGCATCAGCACACAACCCAATCTAATGCTTGAAGCATCACAATAGATAACATTACCATTGGTCCCTCATGGGAGCGTTATAACCGGTGCTGAAGTTAATCTTTCCTTTAATGCTTGGAAACTCCGTTCGCAAACATCAATCCATTAAAACTTTGCTCCCTTCCGAGTCAACTTTGTTGAAGGTGCTGAAAGGGAAGAAAATCCTTCCACAAATGTCTTGTAATAACCTGCCAAATCGAGAAAGCTACGAACCTCTGTTGGTATTGTGCGTCTAGACCAGTCTTTACTGCCTCAATCTTTTGTGTATCCACCCACATACCTTCACCCGAAATAGCATGCCCAAGGAAAGCTACATAGTTCAACCAGAATTCACATTTAGAAAATTTTGCATACAGCTTCCCTTCTTTTAGAACCCCGAGCACAGTACGCAGATGGTCTGCATGCTCAGCCTTTGAACGAGAATATACTAATATATAGTCAATAAAGACAATTACGAACAGATCTAAAAATGGCCTCAACACACGATTCATTAAATTGATGAATATTGTTGGGGCATTGGTCAGATCGAACGACATAACCTGAAACTCAAAGTGCCCATATCTAGACTTAAATGATGTCTTCGGAATATCTTCATCCTTAACCCTTACCTGATGGTACCCGGACCTCAAGTCTATCTCTAAAAAACACTTGGCACCTTGCAACTGATCGAATAAATCATCAATTCTTGGGAGAGGGTACTTATTCTTGATCGTCACCTTATTTAGCTTCCTATAATCAATACAAATTTGTAAGAAACTATCTTTCTTTCTCACAAACAAAATAGGTGCTCCCCAAGGTGATGTACTAGGTTTGATAAAGCCTTTTTAAGTAAGTTCTTTAATTGTTCTTTCAACTCTTTCAGCTCTACTGGGGAAATTCTATAGGGAGGAATAGATATTGGGTGAGTATCTAGTAGTAGGTCAATAGAAAACTCAATTTCTCGTTCTGGCAGGAGACCCGAAAGCTCATCCGGAAACACATTAATCACAGGGATGGACTGAATAGTTGGTGACTCTACTTCCACATCCTGAACACGAACTAAGTGATAATTACAACCCGTTCTAATCATCTTCCTTGTCTTGAGATAAGAAATGAATCTTCCCCTCGGTGATGCCGTATTACCTTTTAACTACAAAATAGGCTCTCCTGAAAATTGAAATCGGACTATCTTTGCTCTACAATCAATGTTGGCATGACAAGAAGCCAACCAATCCATACCCATAATAACATCAAATTTTACCATATCTAACTCGATTAGATCTGCTATGGTAGATCGACCATATATTACTATTATACAACCCTTATATACCCGCTTAGCTATCACTGAGTCCCCAACTGGTGTAGACACCTCAAAAGTTTTAATCAATTAAGGTTTTATTTCAAATTTACTAGCAACCAATGGAGTAACGTATGATAAGGTGGAACCTGGGTCAATCAGAGCATATATATCATAGGAGGAGGCAGATAATATACCTGTAACAATATCAGGTGATGAATCCTGGTCTTGTTGCCCTGATAACGTATAAATGCGGTTCTCAAGATTGCTCAATCTAGAAGCTCCGCCTCTGCCCCTACCACAATTCATTGGTGCTTGTGGACGTTGCCCAGGGGGGCGTACTGATGATAACGAACCAGCTGCAGATCCCGCTGGCTGAGCTATGCTTGCATTACCTCTCATCGGACAATCTCTTATAACGTGGCCCGTATAACCACAAGTATAACAAACACTTAACCCCATACAACACTGCCCGATATGCTGCTTACCACATTGAGTACATCGTGGCAAGAGTGACTTTATCTGATTTAACTCACCCCTATACTGAGAAACTAAGGCCCTGAAATTCTTACCAGACCATGAATAATGAGAATAATCAATTCTCTTACCACCAAACTTAAGCGGCACGCTAGCCAAGGGCTGGGATGGATACCTCGAGTACTGCTTCCTCTGACCACCTCGACACTCACCAGAAGGACCCAAAGACCTTGAACTCTTATTCTGGGCCCTATCATGCTCACGATTGGCCCTCTATTTCTATTTACGCTCCTCTTCACCCTGAGCGTGTGCCTTAATATGAGAAATATCCATCTCTAGATAAAGTGAGGCCGAGATACAATCGTTAAGCAAGTGAGGCTCTAATCCCATCATGAATCGGTGAACCCGATCCTCCATCTTAGATACAATAGTGGGAGCATACCTAGCCAACAAATCAAACTGAATATTGTACTCCCGAACACACACATTACCATGTCGAAGGGTCAAGAACCTACCAACTCTGGCTTGCCTAAGCTCTGGTTTTAGATAATGATGAAAAAAAGCTTTTGTAAACTCCTCCCTTACTGTTGGAGGGTCATCCTCACCTCTGGAAAATTCATAAGACCCATACCAATTAACTGCAACATCTCGGAGTTTGTAGGAAGCTAGCTCAACAGACTCAGCCGCAGTGGCCTTCATTACCAGTAATGTCCTCTGCACTCTATCAATAAATACCTGAGGGTCCTTATTCGGATCTGCCCCAGTGAATACTGGAGGGTTTAAATTAATGAAGTCACGAACCTTTGCACTGACAGACCTATCTGCATGACCAATACTTATTTCCTGACACCGAGCCTTCACGGCTACTAATCGAGTTAATAGCTGAATAGTATCTCTCATCTCTTAACCTAGTGCATCCAGCTAAGGTGTTGAATGTAAAGGGGCGAGCGCTAGAGCTGGTGTCCCTCAGAGCTCTTCTAGAAAGGGCGGGGTATATGATATCTGAGATGGAACCTCACCATGAGACTCTCCTCGAGCCCTGGTAACTAGTGGCGCTCGAATAGTAGTCTCATCAGCCACGGACTTTCTTTTCTGGCGGCCGTACTCTTTGGAGGCATGGTTGAAATATAGCATATCATTAGGAACATGAATTCTTGTATCGCACGATCTAGGATAAAAAAAAGGATAATTTCCTATATGTCATGTAGCCTCCTGTTTATAAGTGTGGTGCACAACACGCCCATAAACAAGACTCTACTAGACATTATCTATAGACAACCCTATGACATAACTACTCTGATACCATTTTTGCCATGACCCAAACCGATGGGCCGTGACGGGTGCATGAGTCATACCTGTCAAGCACCCCTAAGCATGCGTCTAAGATATGAGCCTAAATAAAATCTGCTACATCACGAAAATAACATATATGAAGGAAACCCGCTAACAAGGCATATGTACGTATACATTCAGAATACAACGGGCCAGCCGGCAAGGCTTCTATAGACAACTATACATCTAAAACAGAAACCCGACAAGGCCATATATAACCCAATTAGGCACACTGTCTACATACCACTAATAGAAACATAACTATACAAAGACGGTACTGAGTGATGTCATACCCATATATATATATACACACACAAACGTATCGTACCAAAATCAAAACAGCTCTGGATCAAGTGGAGCACGCCAACTCTCGCTGACCATGGATCCTAAGAAAGGAGACCGTCAGCTTTCCTACCTGCACCTGTGGGCATAAAACGCAGGCTCCATGAAATAGGGCATCGGTACGAAAAATATACTGAGTATGTAAGGCATGAAATTTAGTACCTAAAAGACATAGATGAAACATGGAATAAGGAAACACATCTTTAAATTAGAATAACTTTGTAAATTTTGAAACGTTTATAATTTCATGCACGTGCGTATAAATGTTGTGCCATGCATAGTTATGGGTGTATATAATATCACCAAGCCACTTAGGGCATCCCATCATATCGTCTCGGTCACTGTGGGCAACATCATCAACATATACTAGCTGATCAAGTTATGGTGCGTATATAACGCCATAATCTTTTTCCATATCCCATATACATATATTTACATATATACGCGCATATAACGCCATATGATCATGGTCAATGCACATGTATAAATGAGTGAAATACATGAAAAATACGTAATAATCTAAATATTCCTTCCAGATAAACTTTTTCAACTGTGTATTATTCTGAGACCCATGAATTTAAGATAATAATATTTTGCATGGGGAATTAAGAATATAGACACCTCTATTATTTCTATGAATACAGTAATTTATGGAAAGGTGAAATGGTCTCGTGGCCACTTAAACTTGTACTGAATTTTAAAGACGATATATAAACTTTTGTCTTTCCCATATTAGCACCTGAACTCACCAACTGAGTATAAATAAACCTCTTTGTTAGAGCGTGTAGTTCAATTTCCCGACAAGAAGAACACGTCAAATGGTATGACCATTTATTATTTTACATCTGTCATTTGATGGGTCCTATTTTTTTAGGATTAATTTATCCAAATTTCTTTCTTATTTTACACTTCTTTCGCTATTCTTTTAGCGCCATCGACGGGAAGAAATCCCAGCCATCATCTGACCAAATGACTCAATCAGCCATGCATAAAATTCATTCCATCTTTCACTGCTATTAAAATTCATAAAATCCATACCCAAGTCAAAGACGGGTACTTGCTAATTTCATCAAGGCAATAAGAGAGCTGGCGAGACTATGTCAAAGAAGGACATTAACGGTTAAATAAGAAAGAGAGAAGAAGTTAGATTCCGTAAGTGGAATTTTTTACCAAAACTCGATAATTTTCTGATGGTCTTTCTCTTTTATATATTTGTTTTCCGGTCTAAAATGGATACAAAAAAAAGAGAGGGAGTTAATGTTAGAGAAAGAATTGACAAAATACATTGATTTTCTTTGTTTTCCACCGGTGTTGCCCGAGATTTGAAACAAAAAGAGGAGAAGGCGGGGAAAGGTTGGAGTGGGGAAGAAAGAAAAGAAGGGGGAGGTGGGGGCGGACAGCAATAGGGAAAGAGAAGAAAAAATAGAAAGGGGTGAAGGAATAAGTTCTCTATTTTACAGTTATATTTTTTTCTTTTGATTTAGATTTTTTTAAATAAGAATTATTGTAGTCACACGCATAACTTACGTGACTTGCACATACTTTGTCCACATCAGCTCTGTCACTACTACATGTGTATGGTCAATGGTCAAATATGTTTATTAGTTATCAAATACATAAGTTTGAGCGTTCAAAGGGGAACGATTTAAGTTCGTGTATCGGCTTTACAAATGAGAGCAAATTTAAGTGGCCACGAGGCAATTTCGCCTTATGAAAACTGTGTGTTTGCTCATTTTTTCAGTATCATTTGGGCCATGTCAAAAAAAATAAGGGAGGGCCTTAACATACATTTTCTTGGAATTATTTGAACGGAATGAAGCTTCTGCTTCTGAATCCTTGAATTAAAATTGATGTTGCTTCTTTGAAATTTCAATCGAAATTGGCTTGGATTTGAAATTTTGGACGAATTGATTCTGCTCTGAAGTTTTTGGTTTTAAAACCAAAGTCAGAATGAGATGTAGTCTAAATATTATCTTTGTTCCAACGAAGTCTTGCATCTGTTTCTACACTTCTTTTGAGCTAAGGTTAATGCATTAACCATGATCCATGTTCTGATCCTAAATGAAATAAGATTCCTACTAAAGTTACACTTTACCTTAGGTGGCGACATGGACTTAAATGACTTATGAGTCATGTTTAGCCATTGTGGCTTTATGCCAATTGGAAGGGTGTGTAAAGATTATTAATCTTTACCAATTTATTTGTTAACCGGGTAATGTTCTGTTATTCATAATTAATCAATTACCCGCATAATTTAAAAATTACCATAAATTACTTAAAATTCTATTTATTTTTTTAAAACTCCATATATACTTTCTATATAATACTACCGTGGTCATATGATTCCTTGCATGGTACTAGTTCATAATTATGGGTATTATCTCTAGACCCGTATTTTATTCCAAATTGGCCATTTTCAACGAAACTCGTTTTCTATAATTCGTGTACCCCTTTATCCTTTATAATACTTATTTATTGCTTGTTATAAATAACATAAATGCGTTAACGTCAAGATGATCTCATCCCCGAGTCTACGTCAATTAATCGAAGATGAAACTTTTAACGTACGAAAACGCGAGATGTAACACAACGCTTTTCCCTCATAGCACTGAGTTGCAAATGCGACTCTATGATTGCAAATGCGATGTCTGACTATTCTCGGATACAAACCTATTTCTCGCAATTTTGAGATCACACAGCCGAGGATCCTACTCGCAAATGTGATATCTTGATTGCAAAAGTGAAGCTCATATTTGTGAGCCAGACCTTGCAAATGCAACGTCTGCAGACAATACCAGCAACAAAAATGCACCAGCTATTAAAATTTCAACGAAACTCATCCGAAATAGGTCTCTCCAAACTAAATATTCGCACAATATAATAACATCACACGAACTCGCTCGCGTGAACAAAATACCAAATAATACCTAGAACGACGAATCAGATATCAAATGCATGAAATTTTCATACAAGTTCAAGAACTTTCAAATTCATAACTAAGCATCCGAATCCTATCAAATCAACTCCGTTTTGCACCAAAATTTGCAAACAAGTTTTAAATAATAAAATAAACGTACAACAAGTTTCCAAACGGAAATTCGAGCCTAGTAGTACTAAAGTCAACCTACGGTCAAATTTATGAATTCTGTAAACCTTCAAATTACTAGTTTTCAACATATCACATCAAATAAAATTAGAAACTTCCGAATTCAACTCCAGGCATACGCCTAAGTCCAAAATCACAATAGGGACCTAAATTCAAAATACGGACCCGAGTCCATTTATATAAAATATTGAGCGTACACAAATTATTTTTAAAGCTAAAATTCATATTTTCTTTATTTTTTGACATCAAAACTTTCTAGAATGTGATACGGATTGCGCATGCAAATTTAGAAACACTAAAATGAGCTAATCAAGATCTCAAAATACGGAAATAAGGGCTAGAACTCAAAATTACCTATTGGGTCATCACAAATATGTACCTGTGAAATTCATGAACTGAGAAGGTTATTAGTGAGTATCACTGATAATTCTTGTCACTTTTACCTCGTTGAGATTAGTTATGATAATTTCTAAATACATGGGTTTAGTTGTGCTCATACTACACTCTATACTTAATTATACAGATCCAGGTGTTGGACCCAGCCGAGAGCTGTTATGATTTGCTGTGAGTTGCTGAGAGACGAGATAGAGCTGCATATAATCTTTGACGTCCCTTGCAATTTCAAATGTTGTTGCTAATATTCAGACAATATTTTCATTTTGTATTTTCAAACTTGTACTTCTATGGTCAAGCTCATGACACTGTATTACTAGTTCTGGAGAATTTATATATTGACGCAGTTTATTTATAACATTTAGCTTTAGATTTATACTATTTTTGTTGATTCTATTATCTTGTTTCGCTTTTGTTGTGTTTGGCTTTCCTAGCAGGTGAGTTTGACACCATCATGACCTAATGATTGTTTTTGGGCCGTGACAGATGTCAGATTGTCGAGTTGTCATTGGAATCTACCGGTTCGAAAGCCGAATTCAAAAGTATTAAGCTTGAGAAGGAAACTTATGTACAAGAAAGAGATGCCATAGAAGAATAAGGCAATCACATCTGAATTGGCAACAGTAAAGATGGAGTTAAATCAAGCATGGGGGAATTTTTCTGAGCAACATGGGAGCAACATTCTTATACCACTGAAGAAATTTGAAATTTGAAGGAGAAAATTGCTCAAAAGAAAGTGTACTCAGGCCAACTGTTTCAAGAGTATACCCAAGCCAAAGAAGAAATTTGTATTTTGTTGGACAAGGTAAATTTTCTTGAATCCTCTCTTGATCTCTCAGAGTCTCTTACGAAACTGCAGAAGCGGAGACAGAAGTTTTATGAGCAGAAATTGATCGATGGGTAGGGAAGTATTGATCACGCCCAACTGTAACTTATAAAAAGGACAATGCGGTCATTGTAAATATAATCCAGTTTACAAGTCCGGAGTCGAATCCCACAGAGAACTAAGGTTTAGCTACATCTGTTCATTATCACCAAGAAGACAAGCTTGAACAATTCCTAACTTATAGATATTTAGATTCTTGTGTTTAACTAATTAACTAATGAATTAAAATAATAAATTAACAACTAACCATACTGAGGGTTAGAGAAAAGATTAAGGAGGTCTAGAGTTATGATTTTCCCAATTGTCGGAATCCTTCCCGCTATGTCTTCTATAATTTCACCTCAATATTCTCTACCAATCATGAGCACTCTTATTACTGTAAATCTCTCTCGAGTAATTACAAAAGTTTACTTGACGCACTCTCCCGAGCTACGGTAGCTGACTTTTAATACAGCTCACTTCAGATCGCACCCAAGGCTTCGTTATCCCTAATCCCACCTTTAAACCCTCGGTTATTGATCCTTCATATAATCTAGGAGTGGTGTTGTTCAACAATTACCTAAATATGCACTCTCTCCCGAGTTAGACATACTAAATAGGCACAGCTAATTGAGAGATCTTCAATCAACCATAATATAAACGTAGTTGAACAAATAGAGAAAAGCTATGGCTCAATTATATAAAAACATAACAAGAATTTATCCTACAAAAGGTTCTATCAAAACTCTAGATAATAAATTAGCTATTCACAATGGTATGTAAAACTACAATACTAAAAGTCATAACCAACAATGAAAAACAGGAAGAGGAAGGAAAAACTCGTAGAAGAATTTCCCGTATTGCTCCTCGCGTGTTCTTGCCTCCAAGGGTGTTGTCTAACCCTAAAGTAGTATATCCCCCCTCTTTTGGCCGGCTTCCTTTGTTTAATATAGTATTTAGGGCTTAAAATCCCGTATTTTGTACTTTGGTCCCTGAAATTTACGCTTCCTGTCGCGGTTACGCGGCCAGAGTGGCCTTCAGAATTTGCAGCAGTGTTCTGCCGCCTGCCTACCGTAACCGTGGTTTTTTACCCTGTTCCATTTGGAATTTAGAAAAACGTAGAACATGAAAGTTGTAGCCCTGTGAGTTAAAGTTGCAGCCATATATTGTGGAGCCCAAATGGAGTTCTGAAACAAATGTTATGTCTATCTTACTAGACAGCGCGCAATATGCCTCCTCGAGTATTCGTTCGTACTTAATTATCAAATTTGACCCCCGAATACGATACCGGCTTAATTCCTTGGGCTTTTACTCAGACTTCAAAGCTTCAAATCACTTGAATTTATTCCATAACATCTATATAGCTCGGAATCACTCCTACGAGGCATAAAACACATTGTTAGTGCAAAACACTAGCGATTAAAGAGCAAACTCAACTAAAGTGTAGTAAATTAGAGTGTAATAATCGACTAAAATACGTAATTATAGCCAATCATCAACACCCCACACTTAAACCATTGCTCGTCCCCGATCAATCAAACTACACATTTTTTTATAGACACGATCTTTTAAAATAATTCTCCTAACTCATCACACCAAGAGTATTTAAAATAGACGAAGCACAAAAATGTAACATCTTCACCTTATGATTTGACTCACAAGTACCAACGCATTATTCACAACTCACCTACTTACTCTAACATAAAGGTCACTGACATTACGTTTTCTTTATGAATCAAGTGCCCTCACACAACAAAAGAGAGTAGTTCCACACAATAAAATTTACGAACTCTTAGGAACTCAAGATAGAAAGAATTCACTCACTCTCAGAAATAACATTCATATGCCACAAAAGATGCACCATAAGCTTGCCCGTAGTGTACTACTCCACTAATCGAGCTCATTCAATCTAGGATCAATTAGGACTTTATTTGGTTGTAATGTAGGCTACGGGACGGGTAGGATACATTTAGATATAAGAGTGACTACACCTCCCTAAGCACTTTAATACATATATTTTAACATTTAAACTCCATATTTATGTCAAACCAAAATCCACCTTTACATCAATTTATATTACCCCATACTTCTTTAAGTACACTTACATCATGAGCCACCACTTATCAAGGAATTTTTTTTTTACAACAATTCAGCTATTTTTTTTCAATTCAAGTGGCTTTTACTTTTTCAAAATAGTGAATCTTTCTCTTTATTTCATTAGTTCCACTCAAAAGCTAAACCAACCACCCCACACTTTAACTTTTACAAAGTTCATAAATAATTCAAGTGCTTATGAGAGGTTACAATGGTTCAAATAGATCGTTAATTCCAACAAATGGGCAAGGCTTGTAATGTGGTTGCGAAAGAAATAAGATTATAGGCTCAAAGGGGTTAACTACAATAAATAACAATTAGGTGGGTAAAATATACATATCCGGATCAACAAAGAAACGCCTATATCACTTCCAAGATTGAACAAAACTACTATTTCGCTTTGCAAACACACTGGGCAAGTTCTAGGCATCAAATGCAATGCACTGAATAACACAAAACCTTACACNGGCATAACCAAGTCAAGAGATATTGCTTCAATTCAAAGCACAACACAATGGCTCCTACTCCCAAAAAAAACTAACTACACCCGGTTCAAATAAAATCCTTGGAAAAGAAACGTGGCACAAAGAAAAACCAAGGGGGAATTGCTACACTACCTAACAAAAGAAAATCTTTTTATTTTATTTTTTCTTTAGACTTGAATCCCTCAAGAAAATTGTCTAATAGATCCATCGTCGGGAAAAGTCCAGTCTTTTTTTTTTCTAAAAAAAATAATTATTCAATTAAACTAACACAACTAAAATAGCATAGAAAGTAACCCAGACAATCTCCTCACCCCACACTTAAAATTGTGCATTGTCTCCGATGCACACAATACTAATAAGAGGGTAAAGGAAACTCCCTGGTAGGCCAAAGGCCGAAGCACTAGCAGCTTATGGGGTACTCAGACTTCTCCCAAGCTTGGTCCTTCGTGCGGGTACCTCACACTTAGTTCCAACCATTTGGTTTGTTGTTGCATCCTTCCAATACCTTTTCTTTCCATGCTCCTAGAAAAAAAAATTGACACTACAAAAATAATACAATTAAAAAAATAAAAAAATAAAAAAATAAAAAAAAGAAAGCAATAAAGTTGGGTTGCCTCCCAACAAGCGCATGATTTAACGTCGCGGCACGACGTGAATCACTTTATGCCTCCACTTTGAACTTATGAATCGGACCCCAAGTTTTGATTCTACTCTATGATCATGCTCCTGGGGTGGTGGAACGAATCTGGCTGGCCCAATAAAATAATATAGTATTCTGCACTTCTTGGCCTTTAAATGAGGTGTGTAATCCCGACTTTCTGGCAAGAAGAATTCCAGAATGTAAGCACTTTGTTCCTCTTTCCTTGACTCCTCAAATGGCTTAGACGACTCTATTTCCATATCATCATCTAAACACAATGTGAAAAAATGCTTGGAGTGAGGACCAATGCGCTCAACTACATGAACATTGGGATGTCTACATTCTCAACACTAATGATAATAGAGTCAACTAAATATGTATCCTTAATATCCTTGATTGACTCTAGTATCTCTTCTACAACATCGACATCCTCAAAATCTAGTGCGATTGATTGTTGGTGTTCTACTCTAGACTCCTTCTCTAGCTCATCCTCGTATTTTTTTAAATTCTCCATCATAATGGCAATTTCTATAGCCAATTCATGCTCATATTGGCTACTATCCACAATGTCAACTTGTTGCGCTTTACTAGGTTCAATTAATTTATTCGCTTGAGCCTCCAAGTTGTGAATAGTTGCCCCTTGCCTTTGTACCCACAGTTGTATCTCATCATATTGTTCCGTAAGGCACTTTAGCATATCCTAAATCTTTTTCAAGTCCTCATACGTGGGTTCCATGTTTCTATTAACTTCACAAGAAAAAGAAGAACCATCAAAGTAAGGGGTTGGGGGAAGATAAGAACTATAAGAACAAACATGAAAGCGACCATCTTGACCCCCACACATATCACACACATTCCACACATAAGATTGAGTTGGTGCACAAAACTCGCTCTCGAAAATATTTTGATAATTTTGCCCTGGGTGGTTTCCTTCACAATACGCATAAGGAGGATTAAAAGTAGAATTACCAATATCTAAATTCTCAAAATTCTATGATTCCATGTTTCTCAAATAAACAAATAAAACTAAAATAAAAAAATAAAAAAATCAAATAATAAAATAAAATTTCAAACTTGAAACCTAGCAATATGTACACCTACAACTACACCATTAGTTCCCCGACAACGGCGCCAAAATTTGATCACGCCCAACTATGTCTTATAAAAAGGACAATGCGGTCATTGCAAATATAATCCGGTTTACAAGTCCGGAGTTGAATCCCACAAGAAACTAAGGTTTAGCTACAGATGTTCACTATCACCAAGAAGACAAGCTTGAACAATTCCTAACTTATAGATATTTAGATTCTTGTGTTTAACTAATTAACTAATGAATTAAAATAGTAAATTAACAACTAACCATACTGAGGGTTAGAAAGATTAAGGAGGTCAAGAGTTATGATTTTTCCAATTGTCGGAATCCTTCCCACTATGTCTTATATAATTTCGCCTAAGTATTCTCTACCGATAATGAGCACTCTTACTACCGTAAATCTCTCCCGAGTAATTACGACAATTTACTAGACGCAATCTTCTGAGCTACACTAGCTGGCTTTTAATACAGCTCACTTCAGATCGCACCCAAGGCTTCGTTATCCCTAATCCTACCTTTAAACCCTCAGTTATTGATCCCTTATATACTCTGGGAGTGGTGTTATTCAACAATTACCTAAATATGAACTCTCTCCCGAGTTATGCATACTAAATACGCACAACTAATTGAGAGCTCTTCAATCAACCGGAATATAAACGTAGTTNTAAAATTACAATACTAAAAGTCATAACCAACAATGAAAAATAGGAAGAGGAAGGAAAAACTCGTAGAAGAATACCCCGCCATGCTCCTCGCGTGTTCTTGCCTCCAAGGGTGTTGTCTAACCTTAAAGAAGTGTCTCCCCCCTCTTTTGGCCGGCTTCCTTTGTTTAATATAGGGTTTAGGGCTTAAAATCCCATGTTTTGCACTTTGGTCCCTGAAATTTACGCTTCCTGCCGCGGTCCTACCGCGGTTACGCCAGGACCGCGGCCAGAGTGGCCTTCAGAATTTGCAGCAGTGTTCTGCCGCGGTCCTACCGTAACCGCGATTTTTCACCATGTTCCATTTGAAATTTGAAAAAACGTTAAACATAAAAGTTGTAGCCCTATGAATTAGGTTTCCAACTATATATTGTGGAGCCTAAATGGATTTTTGAGAAAAACGATATGTCTATTTTACTGGACAGTGCGCAATATGCCTACTCGAGTCTTCGTTCGTACTTAATTATCAAATTTGACCCCCGAATACGATCCCGGCTTAATTCCTTGGGCCTTTACTCAGACTTCAAAGCTCCAAATCACTTGAATTCATTACATAATATCTATATATCTCGGAATCACTCCTACAAGGCATAAAACACACTGTTAGTGCAAAACACTAGCGATTAAAGCGCAAACTCAACTAAAGTGCAGTAAATTAGAGTGTAATAATCCACTAAAATACGTAATTATAGCCTATCATTGAGTATGAATCTCTCAAAAATAAGTCTTGATGGATGTGAATCAGATGTTTCTTTGTACTGCCTTCAATAGTTTAAATGAAGCTATTAACAAGGCTATCAACCGAAATGCTAAATTTGAAAAAACCAAAGATGTTGTTGAGACGGCTGAATAATTTATGAGCTCTTCCACTGCCGAAGAGAAATCTTCAGAGAGTAAAGTGGACCCAAATTTGATATATGAGGGTGATGAAGATATTGAATTACATCCTTCATATTTGGGCTCGCAAATTTATCATTATCAAGCTGCTTTCTTGCTTGCTCATGTTGCTTCTTTATAACTTTAAGAAAATTTTGCAAGTTTTTTATGCAATTCTGATGACTTTGCTTGCTCAAATTTTCGAGTCAAAGATTGAGTTACTTTTATGCTTTGTCTAAGTGGATGTATTTTTTACCACGTAATTGAACACTTACTGTCTGAGCATAAAAAAAGACCTTTTTATGTAATCGACACTAATAAAAACAATATCGGTGTAAAATAGGATTGCATATCCTTGATTCATAGTGGTGAACAAATTGAGATAGTAAATTAAGTCCTCATAATACTTCAAAACATGCATTTATTTTTTAATAATGCAACTATTTTTCGAATAAAGTACATACAATTATCTTTGATGATAATACAATATCTCTGTTGATTGTATTCTACTTGTAAACTTTCTGGAGATATATCTTACTCTGTAATTATCTCTACATCGTACAAGCATGTAAAAACTATATTTTTTCAACCTATTTTCTTTCAGACTTAGTTTTTCTTGAAGTTTTTGGAACTCTCGAAATCCATTTATATTAAATCAACTCGACCTAACACTTTCATATGCCATCTTCATGTGACATAATTGTCCCCCTAGTGTTTGAGTTTGAAGCAGGAGGACTTAAATACAGCTTCTTCATATCGACTTCCGTTGGTCCTTCTTCTGAATAGAAAATATGCACGGGACATGGGTTTTTTCTTAGACGAAGACGGTCCAGTCAAACGTTTTGCTATCCATTATCTCCGGTCCGAGTCAGCTTTATGTCTATCATTTACCAATATTAGTAAAATAATATGATCAAATAATTAAATCAAATATGAATTACCTGACCGTAACTATTCTCTTAGAAGTAATACTTCTTAAAATGTGCTACATTTCACTTTTACTTTAGCATTTTTCCATTCATTATCTCCAACTCATACGCTCCTATTCTAGCAATGCCTTGAACTCGGTACGACGCGTCTCAATTTGGCCCAAATTTTTTGGTATTAATTTCTTGTGTTGTAGGAAATACCTTTCTAAGGATGAAGTACCCAATTTTGAAGAATCATAGATTTGCCCTTAGATTGTAATATCTTTAGCCTGTCGATTGTAATATCTTTCTTTTATTTGCTTTTAAGCAGCCATACGAATTAAAGCTAATTTTCATGTGTTCTTCAGCAATATCCAGATTTATTATTAAAGCTTAATCATTTGACTATGCTATTGCATGAGCAAACCTCAAGCACGGTTCTCCCTATTAAATGATATTTGGAGTTAATCTTTTCTACTTTGTCTACATGGCGGTGGTCACGATCTTAAATTTCAAGAAGAGGAGAACTCGGCAAGTATATCTTTACACTGCAAAAAGATTTTAAGATATATGGGTTGTGAATTTTAACAATCCTGGCAGAATTTTATTTGTCAAATGGTTGGAGGCCCCATCTTTTTGTGATATTTATTGGAATTATATTCAAGTGTCAGTTTATGCAAAGTAACTTTGTTTATTGGAATATAAATTATGCGTTTTCCTTTATCTACCAATTATTTGATATATTATCAGTTTTTATTTATTTATTGTCAAATAAGAGAGGGTAATAAAACATTGTAATTGTTGGAGAGATGAATCTAATTACAAAAACATGTCATTCACATATTACTTTGGTGAACACCCGGTGCACGTAAGCTTTTACCTAGTCGCCCCCAACAACTCTTCATTGCCCTATTCTGGACAATCCAAATGTACCAACTGCATAATGTAAGACAATGGAACTCAGGGAAACACTCTCTTTCGCCACCTGATCTTAAGCTACTAACTTGCTAGATTTCTAATTACGATACTCATAAACCACACATTGACCCAAAGACAGCAGAAGATAGGAAACTATTATACTTGCATCCACGTGTACTGGCAAACTGTAGGATCTCCAAATTCACATTTCATAATATAAGGCGTGCTTTGTTATAATTATCTAAGTATTACGTTAGATATTTCAATCTAGCTTCTTTCTCTCGGTTCAACTAAAATATAGTTACTCTCAAAAATTATTTCCCTCTTCTCCATAACTTTTGGGCACAACCAACAGAATGGCAGACTCCCAATCTTTTTCTCAAAAGCAAGCACTTTCTGCCCCGACAAATAGCAAGAAGAACCAATTTCTTACAAAAGTTAGTTCTTGTGAAATCTTACAAAAGCAAGTATAAATTCTACTTCCTCCGTTTCAATTTATGTGAACCCATTTGACTGGGCACGGAGTTTAAGAAAAGAGAGAAAGACTTTTGAACTTGTGGTGTAAAATGAAGCACATATATTTTGTGTGGCTATAAATCATTGTATAAAGGTAAATTGTTTCCAAATAGGGAAAGAGGTCATTCTATTTGGCACACTAAAAAAGAAATAAATTCATATAAATTGAAACGGAGGGAGTATAATTTATGGAGATCACATTATAGATAAGAGTATTACTTCCAAGAAGAGTAAAGTAGCGAAAAATGAAATAACCGATAACCTTGAAGTATCGAAAAAGTTTTTAAAAAACACTTCAAATGCAAATCAGGTGGACAACCATATCTTTCACTCAATTCCTTCTAGAAAGAGGAAATTCTTGCATTATCCATTTATGGACAAATTTAATTAGAAACTCGTCATTGCACCACCCTCCCAATAGAATAATAAAAAAGTACCAGAAAATAATATATGATATAAATTTTAACATTTTATAAATATAAATTGATATAAATTTAATCATTTTATAAATGTAAAATAATATAAAAAGGAACAGAAGTTTCAAAGCTTAACTTTTGGGATTTTTAAAATAATTAATATTAAAGAAAATATATACATATGAAAAAAGATAAAACATAACGACACTTTCAGGAAAATGAAATAATTAAGAATCAAAAATAAAAAGAAGTAGAAAATTTTTAATGATAATACTAATTTTTTATTCCTTTAACCTCAGCTTCCGTCTTCCTCACAAGCCTGTCAATACAACTTCTTCCCTTCTCAAATCATAAAACAAATTCCTCCTTAAGGATATATTATTCAATCAATATCCAAAACTGATTACAAATGCAATATTGTATTTCATGAAATTCTACATCAACATTTTCTTAGCAATAAAAAGTTAAATAACCGACACTTAAAAATCATGACATACCTTCCTCATTTCCTTGTACACTCACTTGGGCACAAAATTTCTTAACTTGGAGGAATCAAAATCCAGAGCTATTAAATTTTCTGGACCTTCTGAATTCGCATAACCTAGTTATCCACTCAGAAACATGCGAATGAAAGAATATATTGAAAATAATCGTAGATCACCATTATAATATATTCAAAGTAAACAAAAAACAACGCGAGTTCTTACCAACATTAGTGGTGATAAAGATGGAGTAGAATCCTTATTCCTTATTCCTTATGGAAGTAATAAGACGATTGTTTGAAGACATTTTACATATATAAGATTAGATACACTGCCCCTCTAATGCCCCTCTAAAACTGGAGAAACTGAAAGGCCAAAGGTTTTAAGCGTTTCATAAAAGTTTGAAACATACACCTTTCTCCCTCTTTCCCAATTTATTAAGGAGTTACCTTTAATGTAATGGAGTAAATGGTTATTATATTAAAATGAGAGAAGAAAACCAAAAATATGAGATAAAAGATAAATGCATTCCCGAGGCCTCCACATCAGTTGTTTACTGCCCAGCATTATTAATATATATATATAGATTGTTGGCTAAGCCCTTAACGCTCTTGTAACACTTCCGGTCATTTCCTTTTGGCAGCTACTAAATGCTTTGCAAAATTATTACTAATCACTTTATTTGTTGACTCTACGTTTTCATTGGCTCTGGGACTTTAGCCATATAAACTAAGTACCGTTATAACAACTAGGGGTATACATGAACCAGGTTTTTTCGCTTTTTAACAAAATCAAACTAAACCAATTATATTGGTTTGGATTGGTTCGATTTTGTCGAGTTTTTCGGGTTTTTTGTTACTTACATATTATTTCAATCTTACTTTATTAAATATTTGATACGTATACATCTATTTAGTAAAAATATAAAAAGTTGATAAACATATTATCAATTAAAATATTTTTATGCGAGAATTCCATTAGTTAACACATAATAATTATTGTTTTAGTTGACTGATAATAATTTTTCGTTGATATACATTTTCAGGTTATCCGAATTTAGTAATTAAATATAAAAATTAATATGATACCTAAATATTAATAACAAATTCACATTCGAAAAAGATATAAGAATTTAGTACATCTTAACATATGGTATGAATATGTAAGAACAAAGAGATAGACGTATTTCAGTAACGCTCGATAAGAAACTGATCATACAACCCATTATTTAAGGTCAATAAATATGTAGCACTTCATATTCTATTAAAATTTATATCCAAATTTATATCCTGCAAGAGAATCCCAAATATTTCTAGATATTTTTTAAAGAAAATTTTATATAAAATCTTAAATAATATATGTGAAAATTATATATTTATATGTCAGATTGGTTCGAATTTTTTTTATTCAATACCAAATCAAATCAAACCAAACCGAGTCGGATTTTTTAATCGGTTTAGTTTGACTTTTTTGTTTGGTGCGGTTTTTCGGTTCGGTTTGCAGACACTCACAACTATTTCTTTTGGCACGCCAATCGCAAATCACATTATTTCAAGTAAAATTTACTATTTCCTTTTCACTAATCTGCTTTAAGGATCCTGCTTTCACCCGTTGAGAAAAATAGTCAGCTAGAACTTACAAAAATCTACTCCCTACGTTTCAATTTATGTGAATCTATTTTTTTTTAGTTCGTGCCATAAAGAATGACCAATTTACTTATTTTGAAATAATTTATCTTTATGCAATAATTTATAGTCACACAAAATAAATGTGTTTCATTTTACACCACAAGTTCAAAAGTCTTTTCTCTTTTCTTAAATTTCCTACCCGGTCAAATGTGTTCAACGGAGGGAGTAACATTTACTGGCGCTTGTGGCAATGCACCTACAATATCGATTCCCCACTTCATCAATAGCAATTAAGGGTGTACATAGGTCGGGTTGGTTTGGATTTTACAATTACCAAACCAAACCACTTGTATTGGGTTATTAAATCTAAAAACCAAACCAAACCAATACACTCGGGTTTTTTACTCTCGGTTTTTCTCGGGGTTTTTCGGGTTTTTCGGATTTTTTCCGGTAAAATCTCCGTAGAAAAAAACATAAAAATTGTACTCAAAATATTTCTTTAATCCTAGTAAGATACAACTATATAAAGTATTTTCCAAGAAAATAATACAAAATATGAGAAGTGTCATGGCATTATCCTAAAATATTCAACAATAAAGACAATAAAATTATGTAATATAAATATTGCTAATTAAAAAGCTATAATAAAAACAAACACAATCTAAAAGTAATAAGTCATGATAAAATAAGTAAACTAATAAGAAGTGTTAATCACATGACTAAACGCTAATAAAGAAAAAATAAACATATGTTATGCATTTTTATCTAAATTATTGCAAAACAAAATATAAATATTCAATACATTTCCGTTCATAGTATTGAATTGAATGTCTTTTGTTAGCATTTGTATTGATTTGATATTGATATAGGCTTTTGTTAGCACTATTTACTTTATTAATGTTAATAGCTATAAAACTTATTGGAACATTCAAAAGTTCTAAGTCCAATCTTAAAAGATAAAATTATGAAATTTTTTAAGAAATATTTATAAATTACATCACAATAGATATATTTATATATTAAATATATCTAAAATTTCTATATATATAATGTCGGGTTGGTTTGGTTTCGGTTTGACTTTCTTTAGTTAAAACCAAACCAAACCAATTATGGTCGGGTTTTTTTTTCCCACATCAAACCAAATCAAACCAAACCATAGTCGGGTTTTTTTTCTCGGTTTGACTCGAATTATCGGGTTAGTGCGGTTTGTCGGTTTGTACAGAATGCAATGGCTCCGCTAATTGGTGAAGTTGATTTGTATATCCTTGATATTTATCACACTTTTTTACATAATTTCTATCTTATTCTTCCATTTGAGACCAATAATATTTGGCTCTTATTAATATTTTCACCAATGAATTTTTTCCTGCGTGATCACCACAATGATCTTCATGGTCTTATCTTATAACATACTCGGTTTTCCCAGGTCCCGGCACTTAGCTAAAGGACCATTATGAATTCTACGATATAAGTTTCATTCGATCAACCAATACCGAGCAGCTTGTGTTCCTATCACTATGATTTCTTCTTATCTTCGGGTAATACTCCATTCTGCAATTAATTCACAAATTCGTTTCATCCATCCCAAGTAAGGTAAGTTCAATTTACCTTTCTTTTTTTTCTCGAGCGAGTGTTGAATGAAATAAGTTTACAACTGTTACACTCTCAGAATTGCTAATATTTGCTACCTATATGAGGTTAGCTAGCACATCTGCTTCTGCATTTTCCACTCTTGGAATTTGATTGGCTTTTCATTCCCAGAACTGATTTAATAGTTCTCTTGCTTTCTCCAAGTATTTTTGCATTTGTTCGTCATGTGCCACATAATTTCCATGCATCTGATTTACCACAAGCTTATGGTCATTTTTAATCTCGATTTTTTCTATACTCAGCTCAATCACGAGTTGAAATATTGCAACTACAACCTCATACTCGATTTTGTTATTAGTAACAAGATAACATTTAATTAATTGCCTAACACCCTACCGGGATGATGCAATTGATACTATACTCAAACTGGATCCCTTTATATTAAAATATACATTCATGTATACAGGGGCGGCTCAATACTATTAGGGGCCTAAAGCCAAACTTCAAATGGAGGCCTTAATTTTTTTCTTAAAAAAAAAAAATTCATATATATTTTTTATTTGAAGTTTATTTTCCTTGTCTTTTGAGATGCAAAGGTATGAATAACTGTTTTATAATCAATTTCTTCTAACAATTCCTTTTCAACTGACAATATAGCTAATCCATTGAACCTCTCTTGAGACATTGTTGATCTTAAATAAGATTTTATCAATTTTAATTTTAAAAAACTTCTCTCCGCTGATATATACTTATATAATAAAGATATAAAGAAAATTAATTTAGAAGAAAAATAATACTAAAAATTGGAATAGCAAAACCTGATTCAATAACTTGATCTGAAAATAAATAGTTGTTGCTTCAATATTTTTGATGCAATGCTTGGTATCCCAAAGCACAAACAATAACCTTTCAACTTTTTCTATCCTTAGAATATTGCAAGAGGTGAAGACTGAAGAGGGTTGTCTTGAAGAGTTGAAGTGTTGAAGGGAAAAAAATGATAACAATGTGCCAATGTAATATTTGTGAGAAAGGTATTAAAAAGGAGAAAAGACCAAGAAGAAAAAATTTGAACGTTGAAAAATGGAAAAATCAAAAAGAAAAGAGATGAGAAAAGTCAAAAGTGGCCAGATTTTTGGGCCCCACGATAATCTTTTTCTTTTATACAAAATCTGAACGTTGAAAAATGGAAAAATCAAAAAGAAAAGAGATGAGAAAAGTCAAAAGTGGCCAGATTTTTGGGCCCCACGATAATCTTTTTCTTTTATACAAAATCTGAACGTTGAAAAATGTTTGCTTAAGTTTTGATTTTTTTTTAAATAAACTAAAAAACCGGGGCCCCCCTAAAGTGGGGCCTAAAGCATATGCTTTGTCCGCTTTACCCAAAAACCGCCCCTGCATGTATAGGGTCCATGTTTCAAGATTAGTCCCAAAAGTGACATGCACTTCCTTTTCATCCATGGAAGGTATGCCCTAGTTGACATTAGCTACAAAATCCGTTAAAACTTGTGACTTTATTGTAGTTGTAGTTGATAAATGATATCATATTTACTAAGTTCAACCTCCCATTTAGCCAATCTTCCTCGTAATTCATGATTGTGGAAAATATTACGCAGTGAAAAAGTTGTAACGACCAAAATTGGATGACACTGAAAATAAGGTCATAATTTTTAGATAACATTGTTAATGCTAAAGCCAATTATCCTAAGTGAGGGTACCTTGTTTCAGCTTGTTAATAATGTTTTGCTAACATAGCAGATTAGGGATTGTGTACCTTTCTCCTTTCAAACTAAATCTGCACTCTTCCGACACATCAAGGTACACAAGCAATCATTATCCGATTCCTGTCACTATCCAATTTATACCATAGGCCATGATGGCGTCTAACGCTGCCATTAGGCAGACCAACAATTAACCAACGCGCTGATTGATAGTCCATAACACATTTTAGATCAAGTGAAGAGGTAAATAAGCAGAATCGTTCTATTTTTATAGTATAATACTGATATTATCTTCAAGTTTAGGATATGATCAAAATATAAAACCAATTGTCATAGTAGAAATGCAACCAAGTACAATAGTCTAAATTTCTAAAATCTTGTGTCACAAGTACATGAGCATCTATTGGGATATAGAATATTACCACAACACGTATTTGAAATAGAAAATGGACATAATAAAGTAAATGAATAGGGATGGGACTACGTGTGTTGTGTATGATAATATAAAGAGCAGGTCGCCACAAAGTCTCCCCTGCAGTTGCGCTTAAGCGCCTGTATGACCACCAAATATACTTGCATAATTAGTGTAGCAGTATAGCATGATTACAAAAATTAACATGTACCCAGTAAGTTTCTAGTCTAACTTAGAAAAAGTAGTGGCGAGAGATCAACATCAATACTTACTAGTGGTCCACAGATTAAAGTACAATAAAATTAGACAGATGTGAAGCGTAGCAAGTAGCAAAGAATACAGACATATATGTTTAAAATGATCCTCAATAGAAGAATAAATACGAAGTCCTCAAATATCGTATACTACCTCAAGTGGAATATAAATGACCAATACCAGGCGGAAACATCAAATTTGAGTCAGGATACTCATATATGTGCTGACTAACTATGAATATATTATGAATGATGCAGATGCAAATGGCCTGATCCCATAAGAGTATTTCATAGAACTATCAAGGAAAATAGCCCAATACCATAAATTATCTTGTAATCCTGCTGAGGCAAAAGTCTCATTCCCATAAGAGTGGTGTTACATGTGTTTACCGTAAAAATGAAAACGACAATTATATTTGTAAATGGGATTCTAAAAATACATGATCTATTCATGAGTTAGTTGTTAGAGCAGGTTGATGCTAATAGTATGGAGTTTAACGATGAAACGCAAGCTAAAACGAGATAGTAATCGAATCGAAGGGCGTGCTGCCCAGCTATAGGGTTGGTTGATAGGAGACCTCGGAGTTGACGTCAGTGTCAAATTCGAGCCTTCGGGTTAGTCGGGGATGTGATAATAGTTGAAGATATAATTAAACAAGGCTTTTTATGGCCAATACTAAGTTATATGATGAATAACAAGTATGAAAGCGATGGATATTAAAGTATCCTCTGGTCGATATCAAGTGATAAACAAAGAACAAATAAGAAGAGAAATAAGCTAAATGACTTCGAGGCAGCGAGGGCAAGCGAGTTAGAGAGGAGGAAGAAGGAGAAAATATTATTGCACTTGAGTAGAATGGTTGGAGCTCTGCCTTTACGGGGTGTTAACGACTCCACTTTTATAGAAAAGGGGAGGAAGTCCAATCTTAGTACAAGATACACTGTACATTGAGTGATACAAAAAATAGGATGGGACAACCAGCTAGCTCTGATGTGTGCGGGGGATGATGTCGAACCACTTGAATAGACCTGATCGACCTCGAGCACATTTCTTGAGAGATCCCTACGTTCCCTGAGGCCTTGGCTGACATTATCCTTGGCAGGGTACTGGCCGATCTTGAGAGGGATGACTGGCTCGAGGTCCCGGACTTACAGGACCACCCCTCGAGGTATTCAGTCGAGGAGAAGTTATTCTTCCAGATTTCACCGTGCACAGATAGTCTCCGCGTTTCTTAGAGGGAAATGATAAAAAATGATTTTAACACTCCATTCCCCAATCCCCCAAAACGACATCGTTCGGATGGTGTAGCCCCCCTTTTTACAGGTATCATGGCGCTTTGCCTTCTTGCTTCTTTAGGATTACCCGAAATATAGTGATTCTTCGATCTTTTGTTGATATCAGTTTAGCTTCTATGTACGCATTAATTGCACATGCTGTTACATTTTTCGAGGGCGGTAATGGCATCGTCAGTTACTTTGCTTTCCCTATAAATGAGGTTTTTCGTAGTCGCCTTTTTATCCAAATCTCCGTCGATATCCATTTTTTCTTCCTTTCCTGCTATCTTGAATTTCTACCACATTGTCATGTTTGGAGCCTGTGGCTTCAAGATATTGCGCCATGTGCATTGTGGCCTAACCCTCTATCCTCTTTCGATCAGGCGAAGTTATGCCGTCGCGATGTTGTTTTTGTTGCTATTGTTGGTGGCGTTGGCCCGGGGTGATGAGGTAGAGGATCGATTTTCTCTGACCCCGGGGGCTCTTTGGATTATGCACCGCTGCTCAAGAGGGGGATCGAATTACACACCGCTGCTCACCCTCCTTTCGCGGCTCGGTGTTTTACACCCCTTTCGGATTCCAAGATGTATGTCGGCGGTCTCTGTCGGCTGTTACCTTTTGGGCCAAGGAAACATCTCTAGAAGTGGCTCCAAAATGGCAGTACTGGTGGAGTTCATACTAGCCAAATTTTTCACCCAGCCACTTCTCGTGTTCTTCCGCCGTCTCCCTCATCATTTTGCTCTTCTCCCCTGCCTTCCTTTTCCATACCCTTCCTTTTGAAGATGCCATTCTAGGAGGATAGGGATGTGGTCCGCGGGGGAATCACACTTGGAAGATATTTTCTTTGAGGCCATATGCCTGAGAGGATGATGACGGAGACACAACATGAATAGGCTAGATCCTTAGGCTCATGCTGTATGCACATCACTTGTACTTCTTCACTTTTTTGTAAGGATCCTCTGTAGGCTTTTGTAATCATATGTGATGTAACTATATGTAAGGACCCCTCGAGGGTCATTGTAACCGAACACTTGTATAAATACAAAGAAATTTTCTTGATTTCTTCCTTCGACACTCGTTGTATTTCTTTATATTTTTGGCAGCTTCGAGTGCTCAATCCTGTTTCGTCATTTGTGAGCCTTTAGTTGCTGAAACGGCTTCGCATGGGGTGATTTCTCAAACCAGACCTGAATTAGGCCAATAACCTTGGGCCACCAAGACCCTTTCCCTGCGTGCGAGCATGGACAACATCTTTGGGCTTCATAATGGCTTTTGAGAAGAGACTTTCCTAAGGACTCGTGGTATCGGAATGCCGGTAACTTCCTGGAGGCAATATCCGAATATAGGCCTGGCCGTGTTTTGAGCCACCCTGGACATTACCCAGAATCTGTTTTGCACGTTTCTTCGTAAACTAGACTTCTTTGGTGGAGGCCTCTTGAGGCTCTACGTCAATTTGGTGGAGGCATTGTTGGTCTGTTGGGGCGCTGTCTTGCTATGATGGAGGTCTTAGGGGTTGAGCATTACTTCTAGACTGGAGGCAGTGTTGATGGTCAGTGCCTTTGATTGGTGTTGACTCGTTCTGTCTCCTTTCGTATGCAGTCGTGAGGTTGCTTCCGCTTTCGGGGGTTCTCGAGGTTCGATGATTTTATGGTGCTGGTGGGTCATGCCCTTAGCAGATATTTATTTAGGGCATGGCAAAGACCGAGCACGACGGTAGATGAGATGTGCGCTTCATAATCATAAATGAGCTTTTCTCAGGGAGAGATGGGCCCGTTCTTCAGAGGAGAGTGCACCATTTGATCCTGATGTTTTCGGAGTCCTTAGTTTATAAAGCGGAAGTTCCTTTGGGCCAACAAGGGTTGGGCCATCAGTAGGATGCTCGGTCGTCGAGTAGGTTTGCCGGCTTCACTTTGAGGTAGGTTTCAGCATGATCCCTCCGTATCTCGGGTCTTTGAGTTGTTCTGTCAAGGGGCTATACTTCGGGGGGCCTGGATGAGGTCAAGCTCCTTAGGCTTATTGGTGATGAAAAAAGGGTCAAGCTGGTGTACTGGCGATTCAGGACATATCGGTGCTCGCTTTTCAAAAAGCTTTTGGTAAAGCAGGAGTCTCCTCGTGGTAAGCATTTTGCCTTTTCGACCTTAGGGGTGGAGCTGATCGAACTAGGAATACCTGAAGTATCAAAGTACAGGCTTCGAGCTTCGATCCGAGTGGATATAATGGTGAAGTTGTAGCTTGATTCCTCAAAATTCTGAATTGGGAACAACCGGTGCTTGAATTGGCATAGCACTAAGTTGGACCGAGGATGATGAAGGAGTGGCAATTTATCGCTGATGACTGAGCCGGGTCGGAGCAGGCCTTAGAGGGACGCGTTGCTTGAAAAGACTTGTGCCAGGGGTTTCGTTCTTCTAGTAGGATTCACTTGAGCGAAGGCAGTCGGGCGTGATGCCTGGTGTCGCGCCCCCTTTTTACCTCTTTACATCGGGAGATCGGGTTTATGACATTTTGGGGTATAAGGCAACTCGTTCCTTTTGGGAATTGGGTTTTGCATTTGAAGAGTCTCCACCTAATGATTTAAGTTGAATTAGGACACCTATAAAGTTTGCTTCTAAGTTTTTTGATAACAAGAGATAGGGTAAGGGCTTGAAATTATCCTAAGGGGAAGGTGTTAGGATCCACTAGTGTGGTTCCTGGCTAGATAGGTCTTTTTGAATTTGGTGAAATTAACATGTAAACAGATAAGGCTCAAATAAGAGGGGATTTTAATATACAAATATTTGGAAGTGATAAAAATAGAGCAATCATTAAAAGGCTGATTTGAAAAAAAGAAGTCATAGTTCTTTAAAGAAAAAGAAATAGAGGGGATAGGGTCCTAGGTTTATATATAATATGGATCACGTCAATGCAATACCCGGTAATCACTCTTCAAAAGAGGGGCTACCGTGGTATTAGCGCACCGGTCATCATATCCATATCTACCATTCCCATCCCGTTAAGGTACTAAAATGCAGATTGGTCTTGGACACTATTGCATGTTATTACCTGTCCCATTCCTATTAGTCCAGAGGCACCTAGGACTACTATTCCTAAAGAGGAGGGATATCAAGCTGACTTTGAGGTTTCAAAAGGTGAAAAGCTAGAGAGACATACAAAACACATAGGAATGCACATAAAGGGGAAGCACGTAAACAACTAGGGCTCATGTATACCTCCTCAATCAAAGCACATAAATAGCATGACTCAGACAAAATCAGGGTCTGATCTAAAGTACTAAAGTAGGGGAGTTTTAATTGTTGGGGCAGACCAGTCTATTACATGACTCAGATAGGAAGCCCAAATTAGGCCTGCCTGCTGGTTGTAGCAATTACTAATTAACAAAGGCGAGTTCAGTTTTATTTTCATTATCACCTAAGGCTTTCCTAAGTGTTTGGGTGATATACTATGAACATGATATCTATTATTGATTCCGAATTTGGAAAAGCAGTAACAAACTTAAAAACGAGCGATTTGAGATCCTATAGGCATGCTTGCTAAATCGTGCCAATGATAGGAGATTAGGTTGTTTTAAAAACTAGTTCAGAACAGTATGAATTAGGCTGATTTTAAGCTAAACTGGTTTTAGATTCTACAGACGATAATATTTATTATTGCTGATTTTAATTCCTATAGACATGATATCTAGCATTTCTGATTTGTAATTCCTATAGACATGATATCTAGCATTGCTGATTTTGTAATTCATATAGACATAATATCTAGCATTGCTGATATGTAATTCCTATAAACATGATATCTAGCATTGCTCATTTTTAATTCCTATTGACATGATTTCTATAAAAAAGGACTTTCAATGGGTCCTATAGACAGGTTCTCTAATTAAACATGCAAACTAAAAATCCTATAGGCATACCATCTGAATACTGAGTCGATCATACAGAAAACGTGTCCTATAGTCATGTTATCTATCCTTAAGCATGCATAATTACCCAACCCTTTTTCACTAACCAAAGCCAAATGTTTATTACAAATTATTACAAACCAAATAATGAATTACATCAGAAAAGGAAGTGTAAAAGAAGAAGTTACAACCAGAGGAAGCCTGATTCTTATCTTCCTCCCTGAGTTTTGGACTAAACCACCTTAAGATTCAATTTGTTTCAAAGCCTTTCTGAGAACTGGGTGTGTCAGAGTTCCCTAAGGGTTTCAAAGGACCCCGGGCAGTGCTAACACCCAAATTTGCAGAACCAGATAGATATGAGTACAGTGTGGAAGTGCCAGCCCTTTTGTGTCCAAGTTCAAAGGGAGCTCATGGGTCCCAAGGCAAGCTCACACAAGAGGGGCATAACCTAAGTTTAAGAATATTGTAGAAGTGCAGGAACAAAGATTTAAAACTGAGTAGAGAATACAAAGGGGTAGGGGTGATGGGAAAATAGTAGTAGTAAAGCACAGAATCAACATTTTCATACAAAGGGGTCAGGGGTTTGGGAATACATTGCCAGGAGCATGTGTCCTTAGGAAGGGATCAGGTTTGGACATGCACAACAATAGATGGTGCTGGAATGACCATAAAACAACCAGAGCACACAACATATAGAGGGGATATGGAGGTTATGACCCTAGGGGGGGTCAGGTTTGGGTCATGCACATCAATGTCTAATGCTATCATGCCCCAAACCAACCAAAGGATACAAAAAACATAGGGGACATGGTGGTTTATGATTCATAAGTCATAATAAGTGACTTGACAGAGTTAATACATAAGAAAGCATTAATTCAAAAGTGGAAAGGGCAGATTACAACATGCTTAGTAAGGGAACTTGATTAAACACAAACGGGAAACAAGCAAGAGTGAAGGAAATAGTAAAGAAACATGTTGTTGTCGGTGCTGAAAAATTAATAAGAACATACTAGTAAAGAAGAAAATGCAGAAGAAAAGCAAGCAAATTTCCCCACAGCCTAGCCTTGGCTTTCAGCCATCTAGGTAAGACGACAACACAAGTAGTAACAGAGAAAATGGAGAGTTTTGAGTGATGTGTTGAAGTGTTTTGTTCCTTAAGTTCGTCTGTTTGAAAGAAGAGGGGTGCAGGTTATATATATCCTTTTGAAAACGAGTGAAGGAGAGGTAACAAGTAAAATATTAGTGCAAACATTGAAACAATCAGTCAGAATCAATTATACAAGTGATTTCCTTTAACTAAGGGATTACTGTTTAACGTATTCAAAATAAAGAAGGAAATCAATTTAGAGACAACCTGATTATTGCCATAAAAGAAGTAGGAAAGACATTAAGTAAGCAATCGAGTCTAAGTGTATAAATATACTTATTTTGGAAATAGATACAACAAGGTAAATATTACAATAAAGAGAAAGGAATCAATCAATTCTAAACGGGCGAGTAAAATCATGGTTCATAAAAGAAAAGTTTTGAACTCAGTCCTAAGATTGGAGATCAATCAAAGAAGGAACCTCAGCATATAAATAGAGTGAACAAACAATAGACATGCGAGGCCAAACCTATTGCCAAAAGAAAGAACATACAATAGTAGTACAAGGTTTAGTGGATAGAAAACATTCGAAGTATAATAATCCAGTAGGTCAAGTCACATTGAATCAATATTGAAGAAAAATAGAGTATCAGAAGCATGCAAAGGATCTCACAGTAGCAGATGAGAAAACCTTTTGAAAAGTTAGGGTTTCAAGCATAGTCTAGTTTTAAAGATAGTAAAAACCCGAAATTAGAGGAATCACAATGACGAAAAGAGATTCTGGAACAAGGAACTTCAAATCGAGTCAGGTATTCAAACCCAAAGATATAGGGTTTTCTCAATAGTAGTTGAGCTTAAAAGATGATAAACAAATAAATGGAACAAGAACTTAATCAAAAAAGTACTTATTTAACAAACAGCTTCAGAACTCAAATGAGGCCCAAAGAAAATTTGGGTTTTCAACATACCAACACGTATAGAATAACGATATGAGCAAAACATAGCAAAATCAAAAACACATTAAAACCAGAGAAGAGGTTTCAAAATAATTTAAAAGAAAAACCATAATCGAAAAAGATGAAGAGTCATTTTGAAAGTAAAGTTAAAGAAGCTTAGAGAAGATGCTTAAAGGTTCATGGCAAGCATAGATCTAAGGTAGATCTGAAAGAAATCAAAAAAGTCTTAGAGATTAGTGTTTCAGAAAAAACCCAAAAGCAACGAGAAAGGCCTTGAAAGTTACCGCTCTAACCAGAAGAGTCAAAGTTCTGACTCGAATGGCCATGGCCGGCCACAGAAATGTCAGGGATGACCGGAGAAGGTCATCGACCAAAGACTGGACCAAATCCCTTCAATGTCTGGTCATGAGACCACCGAACCAAACACATAGAAGTCGTGGAAGGCTGGTACATGTCTCAGATGACCCTGGAAGGCCATGGATTAGCGCGAATTATGTTGGATTAGGGTGACGACGGCTAGGGTTTGGATGGTGTTATAGAGAGAATTTGGGAGATGACGGATTCAGAGGTGGTGCAAATGAATGAATGCGGTAAGGTTTTGGGGGGTCGTTGGCTTAAACATGCAAGAAATAATGTGGACCGTTGATTTGGCAGATCAACGGCCCTGATTGGAAAGGGTAGGTGGGGATCCGGGTCTGGGTCGATTTAATTTCTAATTGGATCGGGGTTCAATTGGGGTCAGAATTGGGTTATAATTGAAATGCAATTAGGCCATTATTAAATAACCAATTTTCCCTATAAAATAATAAATTGATTTTTTGAAGTAAATTAAAGGTACTAAAATAATTTATAATATATAATTAACCATTTAAAAATACAGGACTTAACTTTTATCAATATAAACGTAATTAATCCTAAAAGAGGCTAATGTTGCAATTATACAATTTTAGCCTTAAAAATACTAAATAATTTTGTAAAAATATGCAAAAATTCCCTTAGCTATGTTTTAGTATAAACATAAAATTTCAACAAGTGGATCACGAAAAATGATAATTTTAAAAATAACTATTGGATTTTCATGGATATAATAGGGGGATAAATTGATTTTAAAAAATCTTCAAAATTAAAGAAAAATAATGAAGCACTTGGATATATCTTTATGTGCATACATATGCCATTTTGAAGGTACTTTGCATATCAAATTATATAAAAGGGAAAAATTAGATATCAACAACTGCCCCTCTTTACACGAAAAGGATGAAAGAGTTGCCAGGTAAAGATATGATGGCCAAATTTTGACCGAACAAAATGGTCTGAAGAAGATAGGCCGCGCCCTAGCTTCTGATCTGCCTACATATCCCTGGTTTTACAGGAATCAGGTCATATGTAATTCAGGATTTGTTGGCGAAGTATGCCGACGGGTACTTTCCAAGAACGGGTGCAATGTTGCGGCCAGGGTCAGTAAAAGGCTTACGGGAATAGTTAGGTTTGATGTGGCTGCGAGCACTTGAGTGGAAACGCTCCTATCGGGATGACTGTTGCTTGCAGGTTTACCTACAAATAAATAATACAAGCATATATTGTGCGTAAATTTACACATGATGCAAATTCCTGTCGGACCATAAATGTTGTCTTCGGACAGTTAGGATGATGTTTTTAGACCATGGTGTCCTAGGACATGACGCGTATATTAAAAGGATTCGCATGATATGAAATGATGCTCTCGGGCTATGAAAATAATGCCTTAGAACCATGATGCCTTTGAATAATGATATGCAAAAGATTGAAAGGGATCCTTAGGCCTTGACATGGTGTTCTCGGGCTATGAGGATGGTGTCTCTGAACGATGACGCCTTTGGATAAGTTGGCAATATTTTAGCCCATGGAGGATGTAGTAGCATGTGGCGATCTTTCAGTCGTGCAATGTGGCGATTTTTCAGCCATGCAAATGTAATATGTGGCGATCTTTCAGCCATGCAAATATAATATATGGCGATCTTTCAATCGTGAAAATGTAATATGGAGACAACGTTTAGTCTTGGAAGGAAGAATAGTAGCCTTATGCAATGCAGATGCATATAAAGATAAAACTTAACCTCGGAAGGCAGAATAGTAGCCTTATGCAAGTTGGAAGGCAGAATGCTAGCCTTACGCAAGTTTGAAGGCAGAATGTTAGCCTTATGCAGATTGGAAGGCAGAATGTTAGCCTTATGCAAGTTGGAAAGCAGAATGTTAGCCTTATGCAAGTTAGAAGGCAGAATGTTAGCGTTATGCAATGCAGATGTAGATAGAGGTAGAGCTTAACCTCGGAAGGCAGGATAGTAGCCCTATGCAGGTTATAAAATAACAAATGACAGTAGCGTTTTCTTAGCTGATAGCAGATTGCGGCGCTGTGATTACTGGGAGCATTGTGACATGCAGAATATTACGGGTGCGTGCTGATGTTGGCAAGTGTAATGGTTCGGAGAGTTATATTCTTGAACAATATTTGTTCCATGAGCATGTAGTATGTTTTAATGACATCACAATCCTCATGCCTGCGAAAGAAAAATCATGAGTTTTGTAAAGGGGGAAACATTAGTTTGTATCCCTGCTGGCTTTGCTTGACTCGTTCTACTTTGGTCTGGTGATACCATTTGTATCATTGGGGTAGCATTGCTAAATGAAGCAGTTTCAATAATAATCATGCATGATTTTTTTTTTGTAAAAGTATGACATAAAATGTAAAATAGTTTTTAGATGAACTGACGACTGTGACATGGCTTGAGACATTAAACCTCTCTTGATACGGAATTTTGAGGGTCCTCAAAATTCTACCCTAGTTTGATGGGTTCATGCTTCTGACTGTTGCTCATGCGATGCTCGGCTAAAATTACTTCGAAATTTTGAGGGTCCTTCTAAAATTTTGCCATAGTTTCTAATTTTGGAGGGGAGGGGAGTGGGGATATGAAACTTATATGAATTGTGACCGAACACATAGTGTTGCCTGCGTATCCCCTCTTAAAAATGAATCAGGTCAGGCGTAGTTCAGTTTACATCATATAGGGAAAACATAGAGATTAGACATAGTAACGCTTGACTGCATCTGAATTAATCGGCTTAGTCAAGACTTCTCCGCCCATTTCTGTAAGTATGAGGAATCCTCCTATAAAAACCCGGTGAACCATGTACGGACCTTACCAATTGGGAGAGAACTTCCCTTTGGCTTCATCTTGATGCGGAAAAATTTTCTTTAACACCAGATGCCCTGGACTAAACTTTCTCGGCTCGACTCTCTTATTGAAGGCTCTTGACATTCTGTTCTGATAGAGTTGACCATGACAAACTGCTTGTAGCGACTCTTCACCCACTTTGTGTCGTTGCACTCAGTTTCCTGTATGATCCTTAAGGAAGGAATTTCTACTTCAGCTGGGATGACGACTTCTGTACCATAAACCACCGTATAGGGGGTTACCCCAGTTGATGTGTGTACTGTGGTGTGATACCCTAATAGAGCAAATGATAACTTCTCGTTCCACTACTTATGCCTTTATATCATTTTCCTCAATATTTTCTTGATATTCTTGTTGGCGACCTCTACGGCTCCATTCATTTGAGGCTTGTAGGCTGCGGAATTCTTGTGTTTGATCTTGAAGGATTCACACATAGCTTTCATCAAGTCGCTATTGAGGTTGGATCCATTCAGTAATAATTGACTCTGGAATCCCGAATCGACAAACAATGCGGTCGCGGACAAAGTCTGCCACGACTTTCTTAGTCAATGCTCTGTGAGATGTTGCTTCGATCGATTTGGTGAAATAGTCGATTGCTACTAGGATAAACCTATTCCCGTTGGAAGCAGGCTCAATTGGTCCAATAACATACATTCCCCATGCGGCGAACGGCCATAGTAAGCTTGTTTCATTAAGCTCATTTGGAGACACCTTTATCATATCTGTATGTATTTGATAGCGGTGCCATTTCCGTACATACTGGATGCAGTCCTTTTCCATAGTCATCCAAAAGTAACCAGCCCGGAGAATCTTCTTTGCTAAGACATAATCGTTCATATGTGGACCGCAGGTCCCAACATGAATTTCTTCTAGAAGCTTGGATGCTTTCTTTGCGTTGACACACTTTAATGATCCCAAATGAGGAGTCCTCCTATACAGGGTTCCTCCGCTATGAAAGAAGTTGTTGGACAATCTCAGAAGTGTGGGTTTCTGAGTAGGATTTGCAAGCTCCGGGTACTCTCCTTCTGCCAAATATTCCCTGATATCATGAAACCAAGGCTTTCCATCTACTTACTCTTCAACATGGGCACAGTAAGCTGGCTGGTTGTGAATTTCACCGGAATGGGATCGATGAAATTCTTGTACGGATGTTGTATCATAGATGACAAGGTAGCCAAATCATCGGCGAACTCATTCTGGATTCTGGAAACATGTCGGAACTCTATCTTCGTGAACCTCTTTCTCAATTTCTGTACATGATGCAGATACAGGATTATCTTGGAGTTCTTGGTTGCCCATTCCTCTCATACCTGGTGTATAAGTAAATCTGAATCTCCGATCAGTAGAAACTCTTGTATGTTCATGTCAATGAACATCTTGAGCCTTAAGATGCAAGCTTCATACTCGGCCATATTGTTAGTGCAGGGGAACCTAAGTTTGGCAGGCACCGAATAATGCTGACTGGTTTCAGATACCAAAATTGCTCCTGTGACAACTCCTTTGAAGTTTGTTGCTCCATCGAAGAACATTCTCCAGTCATCAGAGGATTTTGCAATGTCTTCTCCTATGAATAATATCTTTTCATCGAGAAAATATGTTTTCAAAGGTTCATATTCTCCATCTACGGGGTTTTCAGCAAGGTGGTCTGCTAGTGCTTGTCCTTTGATCACCTTCTGAGTTAAGTAAACAATATCGAATTCACTCAAATGGATTTGCCACTTGGATAGATTTCCAGTGGGCATGGGTTTATGAAAGATGTACTTTAAAATATCCATCCTTGAGATGAGATAGGTGGTATAGACACAGAAGTAATGCCTCAGCTTTTGAGCTACCCAAGTCAAATCACAACAGGTGCATTCCAAAAGAGAATACCGGGCCTCATACGGAATGAACTTATTGCTGAGATAATAAATAGCTTGTTCCCTTCTTTATGTTTCATCGTGCTGCCCCAGAACGCAGCCAAAAGCTCCATCCAATACTACGATGTAGAGTAATAGGGGTCTACTCGGATCGAGCAGGACCAAGACTGGTGGTATTGATAGGTATTCCTTGATTCTGTCCAAGGCCTTTTGGAAGTCATCGGTCCATTTGGTAGCGGCGTCCTTCTTCAACATCTTAAATATTGGCTCACAAATGACTGTAGACTGTGTTATGAACCAGCTGATGTAGTTGAGTCTTCCCAAGAAACTCATCATGTCCTTCTTGCTCTTTGGCGGTGGTACTTTGACTTTTGATGGATCCAGTTCTATTCCTCGGCGACTTACAATAAACCCAAGCAATTTCCCAGTAGGAACCCCAAATGCATACTTCGTGGGATTTAGTTTCAGGTTGAACCTTCGCAATCTACTGAAGAACTTCCTCAAGTCTTCCATGTGATCATTGGCCTTCTTGGACTTGATGGTAACATCATCCACATTTACCTCAATCTCCTTGTGTATCATATCATGAAAAATTGTTGTCATGGCCCTCATGTAGGTGGCCCCTGCATTCTTCAGGCCGAATGACATCATTTTGTAACAATACACTCCCCACGGTGTAATAATAGCCATTTTCTCAACATCTTCCTAATCCATCCAGATATGATGATAACCAGCGAAGAAATCTATGAACAACTGTATCTCATGCTTGGCGCAATTGTCAATCAGGATGTGTATGTTTGGAAAAGGGAAGTAGTCTTTCGGACTGGCCCGATTGAGATCTCAGTAGTAGACACAGACTCTTACCTTCCCATCCTTCTTTGGTACTGGTACGATATTGGCTAACCATGTCGGGTACTCAACTACCCTGAGATCCTTTGCTTTGACTTGCTTAGTGACTTTATCTTTGATTTTCAAACTCATATCAGGCTTGAACTTCCTGAGCTTCTGCTTTACCGGAGGACATGTCAGATTAGTTGGCAGTTTATGGGCCACAATAGATGTACTTAGACCAGTTATGTCATCATACGACCAGTCGAATATGTCCTCATATTCCTTTAGACATTCGGTGTATTCCTTCTTTTCTGATGGCGACAAGTGAACATTGATCCGTGTTTCCTTGATGTTTTCTTCATCTCCCAAGTTAACAATTTCTGTTTCGTCCAGGTTGGATTTAGGTCTGTTCTCAAAGTTCTCAACTTCTTTGATGATCTCTTCAGGTATGTCATCTTCTTCTGAGTCAGTGTCCATATGATGCGTTATCTCAATACGTGTCACAGTCATTGCTTCATCATGATAAGTAATAGTAATGCTGTATAAATAAAGTAATGAGAAAAAATAATAATGAGTGCCGATTCATCAGAAAAAAGTCAAAATGCCTCAATAAATTTAATAACTATTTTGAACATTTAAGATCTTATTGCGGGAATTAAAATGCGAAAAGAAAATCATCTAGTAAAAAAACACTGCATGATGCTTGTTTTAGCCTTGCTACCCCGAGGCTTGTCGGGCTCTGGTGGTCCTGATAGTCCAATTGTTGAGGTACGCTCCTCTACCCACAATGTGTATGGAGGGGACTTCCTCCCCCTCCTCCTTGAGAATAATAGAGCAGGCTAGGTCATTATCCTTTATAGGTTTATAGGTTTAAAGATCCCCTGGAGGTTCTTGCGGAGTCCTTTTCCAGGTTCGTATCCACTCCAATTCAATATACTCTCGATCTTATTATCCCACCATTTATCATTGTTGACAGCATTGACCCACTAGATGTGGTGGTAAGTCTCTCCACCTAGCTTTATTCTTCCCCTATCTCCGGAATGGTCTGGCGACTATATATAGGATTGGTGCCGTCACCATGGATGATTACTTCCTGGAGATTCCATTCAAATTTTACTGCCTGCTGCAATGTTGAAGCTACATCCCTAGCAGCATGAATCCAGGTTCGTCCTAGCAGCAAGTTGTAGGATGCTGGCACATCTATCACTTGAAAGTCGACCTCGAACCAGGTTGGTCCAATCTGCAGACTCAGGCAAATCTCACCGATGATGGACCTCTAAGACCCGTCAAAAGCTTTCACATTGATTGCTCCTTATTTTATCTCATGTAGTCCTTTACCCAGCTTCTTCAGCGTTATTAACGGACATATATTAAGGCTGGAACCCCCATCGATCAGGATCCTAGTGATGAAGTAGTCTTCACACTACACGGTGATATGCAAGGCTTTGTTGTGACCCAACCCTTCAGGCGGCATCTCGTCCTCATAGAAGGTGATTTTACAGCTTTCTAATACTTGTCCCACCATATTAGCCATTTCTCCACCAGTGATGTTACATGGCACGTATGCTACACTCAGTACTTTCAATAGAGCATTTTTGTGTGTCTTGTAATTCTGCAGCAGTGAGAGGATAGATATCTGCGCTGGTGTTTTTTATCAGCTGGTCGATGACCGAATACTCCTTGGTCTGTATTTGTTGATACTGAATTTTTTCCTACGTATTTTTTCACATAAAAAATAATTTTAAAATAACATATATATGCATATATAAGCATTCCCAAGTGTTTTGGTATTTTTTCTAATTTTTTAAAGATTTTTTTAATCAATTTATCGTCCATTTTATCAATACAAAAATCGATAATTATTCCCAAAACTATCAATTTTGGTGAATAACTTATTTTATTCTCATATTTATACCAAAATATAGTTAAGGTGATTTTTGTATATTTTCAGCAATTTATCTGGTATTTTTAAAGCCAAAATACATACAATTACAATTTTAGCCTATGTTAAGATTAATAGCATTTCTATAATTATAAAATTAGTTCCAGCATTTTTAATTAATATTTATATATTATTAATTGGTTCGGTACTTTAAATTTATTTTTAAAATCATTTTTACTATTTTTATAAAATAAAAGGGTAAAACTGGCTATTTAACATATAGCCTCATTTTATTTCAATTACAGCCTCTTTTACATTTTAATTTTAACCCTTATTTGACCCAATCTCAACCCCAACCGGACCGGCCCATTTTTAATCTGACCCAACCCATAACCCAATTCAAATGGCCCTACCCGGTTCCCCACCTACCCTTTTAGATCTAGGCCCTTGATCATATAGATCAACGACCATAATTCCCCCACACCATTTTAACCCCAAATGACCTACCCTAATCCTCATTTCCTTTGGCAGCAGCAGCAGCAACACAACAACAACAAGCCTTAACCCAAAGACCCAATCATGCCGAAAAAAATCCACGAAATCAAGGATTTCCTTCTCACAGCAAGGAGGAAGGATGCACAATCCGTCAAGATAAAGAAGAATAAGGATATGGTCAAATTAAAGGTTTGCTGCTCCAAGTACCTCTACACACTCTGTGTGTCCGACTTAGAGAAGGCCGACAAGTTGAAGCAGTCACTCCCTCCAGGTTTAAGGGTGCAAGATCTTTGAAGATAGAAGGATTGATATTTTTTTCCTTAGATTGTTATTAGGCACTGAGAATTTTAAAAACTTGTTGTTCCTTTACCATTTCTTGTCCTGTTGAATTCTAAAGTTTTGATCAAACTTAGATATTACACTGCTTTTTCTCTTGTCCGCTTTGACTTTATTGTGAGCTCTAATATGGTGTTAACAGAATTTTGATGGTAGGATGAAAATTTGTTTTTTTGGCTGACAAATAAAAAAAATATCCCTCATTTCCCATCTCTCAGACGCCTTTGAATCCCATTTTCTCTCAAACTCTCTCGCAGTTTCTTCAGAACCCTAGCCTGTCTCCGACCCTTTTCCATCGTGCTTTCACCGGAATCCATGGCTTCTCAGGCCATGGATGGTATATACTCACCCCTCTCCACCATTAAACCTTGGGAGTTCAAGGTTTTGAAGTCTGACTTCGATAGTTCTCTCTCTGATCTTCTCAGATCCTTGGTTCCACGACTTCTCCGGCCATGCTCCGGCATATTCAAGCATGAGAAGCATGATTCCTCACCTCTTTGACTCAGGATCTGACTTTTCCAAGCCTTTCTCATTTTCTAGGGTTTCTCCGAAACCCTAAGTTGTTCGAGGTTTTTCTCTATTTTTTCGATCTATGGTATGTTTGTATTCTATTGGACCTCTAAATTGTTTTCCCCAAATTTTCCTTTTTAAAATCGTTTATTTTTTAATTTAGGGTTTCTGAAGGTTTTCAAAAATATATATCTTTTTGATTCTTGTGTTTGTCTATACTATGCTCTTAAATTTTCTTTTACTACGTGTGTTTTGTTCTTCTGCTTATTCTTTTCCTACTATACGTGTTACTCCTGTGCTCACATGTTAATCATTGCTATGTTTTCCTTGCTTTTCTATTATATGTTTTACTGTTGAGGTCTTTGATTTTTTTTTTTTTGCTTTACCAGAATCCGTTTGTGTTCTTGCTAAGCATGTTCCACCTGCTATGGCTTAAGTTTACACCACCTCTCTTCTGTATTTGCTTAAGCTCCAACTTTTCTAAAACATGCTCTTTTATGCTCTTAAATCAGCTTTCTTTCTTTGATTATTTCAAACCTGCTATCACATTTGTTTGTTTCTCATGAGGCTCTGAAACAGACCTTCGAGTCTATTTCAATGGCTTGCCCTCTCACCTGTATGTCTGATTCGATTTGAAACCCTAGGATTTGAGGGTTTTCTTTGGCAAATTTAATTTGGTGTTTGGACTAGGGTTCTGCATTGGAACCATGGACTCTCAGACTCACTATGAGTCTACAAACTGAACTTGTATCCCTTTGCTTATGATTCTGAACCTTTCAATGTTAGAACTATTTTTCTAAGTAACATGACGACTCT